>MASP02000319.1:52593-152407 GCA_001693025.2 Colletotrichum lindemuthianum
TTGGGCCTTACATAAGCCAGAACGGCCACACGGCAGAATAGGTGCTGTAGCTATTCTCACATATACTTATTAAATACTTCTATTTCTATTTAATTAAATTTATAGATTTTACTGAATTTAGGCTCCTTCCCCTCCTTTAAAAAAATCTTATAATTATAGCTTATATACTTTAGTAGTTTAGTTTTAAGTTCTACTGTCAAAGGTATTTTATAAATCTAATATTTATTAGGGATAGTCTAAAATTAATCTATCTTATTATTAACTCTTACTACTACTATAAAATTTAATATCTAAGCTACTATTTCCTTAATCCTAAAATAAGTAATAAATCTTTATACTTTTAGAGTTATATCTAATTTATATAGAATCGTATTATCTAGAGAGTCCTTAGAGACTGAATTCTTCTATTAGAGATAGCTAATCTTCTAATCTATCTCTAGGTTATTCTTTTATAACTATAAGATTCCTAAGATAATCTCTTAATTACTTATCTCTATTATATTGAAAATATAGTCTTCCTTCTAGCTATAATAATTTAAAGGGAAGTATATAGTCTCTAAGTTAATAATATCTCTACTATACTTAATACTTTCTCCTTTAATAATATATAACTAATATAGTTTAGCTTTTATTATCTATAGAATCTATCATTTATTTACTACTTATAATAATATAAAGTTTCCTTAAGTGCTATAATTAATTAAAATTTATATCTTATATCTATTTACTATAATATTGAGGTAAAGATATTTATTATTATATTCTATTGTTACTAAATATAAGAATTCTATCTGAAATATCTTTTTTTATTTTTATTTAGTAGGTAGGTCTAGTTTTTTAACTACTTATAGTATTTTTATTTTAATGTTATTCTACTTTTATAATAGTAAGTTATAATCTTTCTTTCTTAAAATATCTTACTAAATATTAATTTTCTATATTCTAGTGTTAGTAGTGTAGGTTTATCTTTAGTATTTATTTCTTATTTCTAAAGTTTATTATATCGATAGTATTATTCTCTTACTTTATTTATATAATAGATTATATAGTAGTCTAATCTACAGTCTATCGTTTTACTAATAATATTATTTGTATATATTATAGAGTGGTCGTCACTAAATATAAATATTATAAAGTAATTTTTATTAAAATACTAAAATTCCCAAAATAATAAGTTTATATTAAGATATATATTCGGAATTAGATTATCCTTAAATTATTATAGGAACAATTATCTATTAAATTTATTACTAAAATGTAGTATATAATTATCTTATAAATAATATATCTAAAAGATAGTTTAGTAAGCTAAGTAATTAATTTATAGGAATTTCTAGTTTATATTATAGAGGATTATCTTAAAGTAGTTTAGAGTCTAGTTACTTAGAACTCTATAGAATATAACGAATTACTTATCTTAAGTTAAGTAAATACACTTAATTCTAAATTACTTACCTTTATTACTATATAGTCACCTCAAAATAGAGGATCCTAAGTTTTTAATAGTATTATTATCTAACTTAATATTATTATTAATTAACTTAAATAAGTTACTTAAGTTAATGTAGATTCCTAAGCTAACTTTAATATATCCTTACTAGTAGAGGTTATTAAGTTATTCCTTAACCTTATATTCCAGCTTATTATATTTAACTATAGTAAGAGTCTTTATTAGTATCTTATTACTTACTTTAAGTAGTTATATAAAAGCTTAAATAAGAGGTAGGTTTCCTCTAGTATTAGTTATCTACTGAATTGAGTACTAAATTCTTTATAGAAGTTATCTATTAGATATTTAACGTATTCTATAGTAAAGTTCTTTCTTAACTACCTATAGTTATAAGATTACTATTTTATTTTCTTATATCCAGTCTCACTCAGAAATTGATATAAATTCTTCTTCTTTCTTAATATTAGCAATTATTAGTATCTTCTTAGTATAATATCCTAATTATCCAGAAGGAGTCTTAGAATACTATTCTATATTATTCTTAAATCCTTAATATATAATATAAGTATTATTAAAACAGACTATCTTAATTAGAAAGATATAAAATATTTCCTTCTTAATAATATTAATTAATTAAATTTATTTAGATACTAGCTGAAATTATTATTTTTATTACTAAAATTTAGATAAGTAGCAGTTTTTAGCTATATATCCTAGTTTATTATAATTATAATACTTAAAATCTTATTATGTATTATCCTTAGTAGTAACTTTAGTAGTAAGGTCTATAGATCCACTATAGTAGCTATAAGATATACTTACTTATAAAGTAAATTATTATCTAGTTCCCTAATTATTATATTAGTTCCAGTAGTTACATAATAATCCTTAATATTTACATTTACTATTAGATTATTAAAGTTATTACTATTCACCTTTCTTATAGTAACATTTAAAGAGTCAGTTATTAATCTTAATAGTAAATTCTATATATGTAATAAAGTTACTAAATTTATCTTACTTAATAAGTTTATCTTTAATATCTTCTTTTAATACTTAATAGAATATACAAATCTTAGTATTATTAGTATAATTAAGTTTAATATAAATATATCTAAACTCAGCTATGTAATATATAACTATATCCTTCTATTGAAAAGCTATAAAATCTCATTTATACTATTATTACTTATTTAGTTTTTAAAATAGTAAGATTAGAAAATTTTGAAAACTATAATAACCTAAAAAGATAATCTGAGTCTCTAACTTAAAATTATTTTATTTATAAGTAAGGAAGTTAGTAAGATAAAATTTAAATTATATAACAACTTTTTTCTTAAAGAATAAAGTAGTATAAATAATTTATTTAGCTTTATTCTTAAAACTAAGATTATAAAACTAGTAGTAAATTCTAACTTAAGTAAGGAATTCCTTAAAATACCTAGGAATCTTATTAGAAACGTAAGGTAAGTTAAGTTAAAACTTCTTACATAATTTTACTAAAATCTAGATAATATTAGTAGTAGTATAAAAAATATTAACCTTCTACTAAAAAGTGAGAAATCACTACTAATCTAAATTATTATAGAGATTCTACTATAGTTAGATAACTTCTATAGTATTACTATTAATAATCTTCTATATCTTAATTATATTTCTATTAGTTTTTTGAAGCTATTATATAAACTCAGTAATATTATCCTCTTTATCACTAGAAAGTTTAATATCTTTGATTTCCTGGTCTAGAAGCTTAATAAGTTATTTACCCTTAGAGAGTATTCCCTAAAAACCAGAAAAAATAGAAAGAGTTTAGTATTTAGTAGATATAGTAATATTCTTTCCTGAATACTATTAAGTAAGTATTATAGGTTAACTTACTAAACAGAAATAATTAAAATATTACAGCTAACCTTAGGTCTAACAGAAGTAAATTTATTAATAGTAAGTTAAAGCTATAATATATAGATAATAATATTATTATAATACTAATAAAATCAGGCTTTCAGAGCTTATAGTAATTAGGTGTAAATCTAACAAGAGGATTAAGGAATAAAGCTAGAAATATTCGAGGATAATTATAAAGTTCATTACTAAAAAGCTATAAAAGTCTAACCTTAAGCAGACTTAAGCTTATCCTATATATAAATCCTAATTCCTAGTATAGTAATTACTGATTACTACTTACTAGTAATTAATTACTAATCACTCTTATATATATACAATAATTACTTTATTATTATCTCTATATAACTTATACTATAGTTCTTCTATACTGAGTGGAGCCTCTATTATTCCTATATCATCTTACATACAAAGATCCTATAACCGCCAGGTATCCTGCAGGATATCTCTTAGTTTTATAGTTCTAATAGGTCGTAACACTTAAGTTAGAAACCTCTTAAAAGCTTCTTACATAAAACTTTTCTAAGGCAAAAAAAGTTAAATATCTATAGTAATATCTAAAACTAATACTTTAGAAATCTTAACTATTTCTAATACGCCTAATAAATTTACTTCTATAAAGCTAACCTACCCTAAGAAACTTTAACTTTTCTCTAAAGTTACTAACAATATCTATATCCAGTATATCATAAATCTTAAAGAGAAAATCCTAAAAGCTTATATAACTATTAGTAATTTCTATTTAGTAAAACTTAAAAGTATCTATTAGTTTACCTATTAGGGGTAAATTGTATGTTGCACGTAGCCTTTACTGTATAGATGCAAACTAGTTTCTTCTGGTAAATTATTATTATTATTTCTAGATTATATTATATAGCGCGGAGGCTATATATATAGTAATAAGGCTATAGCTATATAGGCTAACTATTTACCTAATATAGCTATAGTATAGTAGGCTGTAAGGTAGCCTAGTGGCTATAATAGTTAAACCGAATAGTTAAATTAATACTGGTAACTTTTCTTTTATACTATAGCGTTATTATCTGAATATAAGAAGAGCCTAAATAGCTAACTACCAAAAACTATCTTCTTAAATATTCTTCTTTTACTGCTAAACCTATTACCTATCTATCCCTCTATATAATTCTAGTAGTTATATTAATTACTGAAATCTCTATAAGTAAATAATAGTAATAAAGAGAATATAGAATTCTGTTTAAAGCTTAAAACTATAAAGCTATATAGCTATATATTTATATAGCTATAGAGGCTATATAGCTATATAGTTAAGGAGGCTATATATTACAGCTAGCTTTAGGTTTAGCAGAGGTAAGTCTATTAGTAGTAAGTTGAGACTATAATATATAGGTAATAGTATTATTATAATATTAATAAGATCAGGTTTTTAGAGCTTATAATAATTAGATATAAGTCTAACAAGAGGATTGAGGGATAAAGCTAGAAGTATCTAAAGATAATTATAACATTAATTACTGAAAAGCTATAGAAGTCTAACTTTAAGCAAACTTAAGCTTATTCTATATATAAATCTATAATACTATAAGTTTTCCTATTACTATTAATATTATATTTTTTTTTACTAATCTGAAGGTAAGAAGTAATTACTATCTGTTAGTTAGTAATTACTTAGCTTCACTAATTATTTTAAGAATCTACTAATTAATTACTTACTTTATAGAGTAATTACTTATCTCTTATTATTATATAACCTATACTATAATTTCTCTATAATCCAGTAGGTTCCTTATTATATTCTTCCTTTTATATATATAAAATACTTTATAGCTACTAGATACTTTATAACTTAGCTTTAGTCTTATTAGGTTGTAATATTAAGTCTCCCCTCTAAAAAATCTTATCCTTAAGATTAATATAAGTAGGTAATTCTTACTTATTAGTTTGTAATATATTCCTTAATTTCTTTATTATATTTATATTATATTAGAATTAGTTTCGAATTTCTCCACTTCTACTTATTATTATCAATATTATATATTATATATTAAAGAGTTTAGTATAGATATAATATTATACTCCTATTATTATTCTAAAAGCTTATATTATAAAATAATTTATAGAATAGAGATTTCTAGTGACTATATATATTTAGATTATTCTTATAATATATTATAGAATATAGTATATAAATATAAGTTTTTTTATTTTAGATAGTATAATATCTTACTAAGTAGATAGTTAATTATTTACTTAATAAAGTTAGTTATTTAGAAAATAAGGAAGAAGTAGCAGAGGAAATTCTATTAAAAAAGGCTGCAGTAGTAAGGAAAGTTTAGATAGAAATAGATAAATTACTTGTGAGGCTGAATTATATCCGGAAGATAAGGTGGAATATCTTTAAGCGAGAAAGAGTTATTACTAATAATAATACTGAACTAAAAATAAGTTTACTTATAGTAAATAAGAATATAGCTATTTCAGATATATAGTTAAATAGTATTTTCAGAGTAATTAATTAGAATATAATATTAAGTAATTCTAATTTAGTGAATTTTGATTTTAATACTCTTAGTATAATAATTAAGAGTTTTGAATTTTTAGAAGATAATATTTCTAAATAGAGAAATATTTTATCTCTTTAAGGTTTTTTATCTAATTAATATTTAGATTAAAGATATTAAATATAAACTAATTTATTAACTTAGATTATAAATATTATAGTTTATTTATATATTTATTATTCTTAAAATTCTTAAAATTCTTTAAGATATCTAATATTAGATACTAGTTTCTTTATATTTTCTATATAACTATATTCTTTCTATTTAATAAAATATTATATTACTATATTATCTTATTAATTAATATAATTAATACCTTATTCTATTTTATATTCTTATTCTAAATTAACTTCAATATAATTTTCTATATAAAATCTTTTTAATATTAATTTAAGAAGTAAAATATAAAAAACTAAATAATATCTTATATTATCTAGTAGTAATAGTTTTTAATTAATATTTAAGATTTTGTAAATAATTTTAAATTGTCTTAGTTTCTTAAAATCTAATTTATTACTTAGTTATTTAGTTTTAATATTTAATCTAGTAAGATAGATACTATCTCCCTCCTTAAAAATTAATTCTCTAATCCTTAAAATATTAGTATACTTATATATTTATTACCTAATAAATTTAAATTCTTTTGGAAGTTTATCCTAGAGAGTATAAAACTTTAAGATATTTATTATTATTTTGACTATTTATTCTCCCTTTTAAGATTCTCTATATATAGTAAAGTTAAATTTATAATTAAAGTAGAAAAATAATTTTTTAATACTTTCTCCTATAATATTATTATAGGTAAACTAGGTTATTAATAGTAAAGTAACCTAATTATTATATTAGTAGTTAATATAGTATCTAAGGTAGATTTTAAGAATCTAGTTAATATATTCAGTCTGGCTATTAGTTTATAGGTAGAAAATAGTAGACAGATAGTACTTCACTCTAAATTATAAAATTAGAAATTTTTAAAACTTAGATATAAAGAGTTTATCTCTATTAGATATAATTTCCTGAGGTAACTTATACTTACTAATAATAATTCTAAGAAAGATATATATAAGATTTTCTATTATATTTAATTCCTTATAGAAAATAAAGTAAATATATTTAGTAAGTTATTCTACTATAATAAAAATATTATTATAATATACTTTAGTAAGTAATTCTTATAAGTTTAGTAATTTAATAATAAAGTCTAAGGAAATTAATTTCTAAAACTTTTAAGATACTAATAGGAATTATAATTTACTATAAAGTTTATATTAACTAGATTTCCTTTTAAAGTAAGTTTTATAATTTTTAATTATATTAATTATATCTTATCTTATAACCTTTTTATTATAATATTATTAAATCCTTTTAAATATTTTAGTAACTTCCTAATATCTAGATATTAATATACTATAAATATTTCTAATTATTTTATATATTATTCTTCTAGTTATATTAATATTAACTTATTTAGTAATTAGAAATAGCTTCTATATAGATATAAGGTTTCTATTTATTTCTATTTTCAGGATAACTTATATTTCTTCCAGTATTAGGTTATTATAATCTAATCTTTAATTAAGTATATTAGCTTTTCTATTTTCTATTCATTTATAGTAGATAATATAAAAGTTAAATTCTAAGAGAAATTCTAACTATCTAATTTATTACTAATTAAAATTCTTAGATATTATAAAATATATAAAATTCTTATAGTTAGTATAGACTTAGACTTTATATTTAGTTTCTAAGAGTTATAATCTCTATTCTTAAAATACTTTAATAATAGCTATAAGTTCCTTATTATAAGTTTAGTAGTTAAGTTCTAATTTACTAAGTTTATATAAATAGAAGATATAAAAATATAATATTCCTTTTATATTTTATTATCTTAAGTATCCTCCTATTATATAATCTAAGGCGTCAGTCTTAACTTTAAATAGTTTATTAGGATCTAGAATTATAAAAGTAGATTCTAAGATAATTTAATTCTTAATATCCTAAAATACTTCTTTTTATCTATTAGTCTAATTAAACTTAGTATCTCTTTATATAAATTGAGTAAATAGAATTATTTTCTTTATATAATTCTTAAAGAATCTTTAGTAAAAGTTAGTAAATCTAAGGAAAACTTAGATTTCCTTAACGTTTATCAGTCTAAACTAATTCTTAACTATCTAGATCTTTTGAATTAATATCTTAATTATATTTAGTATAATATTAAATTCTAAATATTCTACTTATTATATATAAAATTTACTTTTCTCTAGTTTAACTAGTAGTTTAACTTACTAAAATTCCTGAAACACTTTATAAATATATTTCTTATATTCTTTAAATATCCTTAAATAGATAAAAATATTATTAAGATATATTATATAAAATATATCTAAGTATTTATATAGTATATAGTTCATTATAAATTAGAATATTCTAGATATATTAGTAAGTTCGAAAGATATTAAAAGGTACTTATAAAATTCTTTTCTTATTCTGAAAGTAGTTTTCTGTTCTTTACTTTCTTTAATTTAGATAAATTATAAGCTTCTTTAAGGTTAAAAGCTATAAACTAATTAGCTTTATAAAGTTAGCTTTATAGTTCTAATATAGGTAATAATAGATATTAGTTTTTAATAGTTATATTATTAAGTTATTAATAGTTAATAAAAAATTATAACTTACTATTTTTCTTAAGTATAAATAGGATTAAGCTTCCTGCTAGTAATATTAAATATTTAATATAATGTTTCTTAAGGTGTTTATTAGTATACTTATTAAATACTTCTATTTCTATTTAATTAAGTCTATAGATTTTACTGAATCTAAAATTCTTTCCTTCTTTTAAAAAGATCTTATAATTATAATTTATATACTCTAATAATTTAGTTTTAAATTCTTCTATAAAAAGTTATTTATAAATTTAGTATTTATTAGGAATAGTTCAAAGTTAATCTATATTATTATTAATTCTCACTACTTCTATAATATTTAATATCCAGACTACTATATCTTTAATCTTAAAGTAGGTAATAAATCTTTACACTCTCAGAGTTATATCTAATTTATATAGAATCTTCTTATTTAGAGAATCTTTAGAGACTAAATCCTTCTATTAGAGATAGTTAGTCTTCTAATCTATCTGGAGGTTATTCTTTCGTAACTATAAGATTCCTAAGATAATCTCTTAATTATCTATCTCTATTATATTAAAGATATAATCTTCCTTCTAGCTATAGTAGTTTAAAGAGAGGTATATAATCTCTAAGTTAATAATACTTCTACTATACTTAATACTTTCTCCTTTAATAGTATACAGCTAGTATAGTTTAACTTTTATTATCTATAGGATCTATTATTTTTCTACTACTTATAGTAATATAAAGTTTCCTTAAACATTATAATTAATTAAAACTTATATCCTATATCTATTTACTATAATATTAAGATAAAAGTATTTATTATTATATTCTACTATTACTGAGTATAAGGACCTTGTCTAAAATATTTTTCTTTATCTTTATTTAGTAAGTAAGTTTAGTTTTTTAATTACTTATAGTATCTCTATTCTAATATTATTTTATCTTCTTAATAGTAAGTTATAATCTTTCCTTCTTGAAGTATCTTACTAGATATTAATTCTCTATATTCTAGTATTAATAATATAGATTTATCTTTAGTATCTTTTTCTTGTTTCTGAAGTTCGTTATATTAATAATATTATTCTCTTACTTTATTAATATAATAGATTATATAGTAGTCTAATTTACAGTCTATCTATTTACTAATAATATTATTTACGTATACTATAAGGTAGTCTTCGCTAGATATGAATATTATAAAATGGTGTTTATTAAAACGCTAAAGTTTCTGAAATAGTAGATTTATATTAAGATATATATTTGGAATTAAATTATTCTTAAGTTATTATAGGAAGAATTATCTGTTGAATTTATTACTAAAATATAGTATATAGTTATCTTATATAATATATTTGAAAGATAGTTTAGTAAGTTAGATAATTAATTTATAGAAGTTTATAATCTATATTATAGAGAATTATCTTAAGATAATTTAGAGTCTGGTTACCTAAAACTCTATAGAACGTAATAAATTACTTATGTTAAGTTAGGTAGATACTCTTAATCCTAAGTTACTTACCTTTATTACTATATAATTACTATAAAATAGAGGATCGTAGGTATTTAATAGTATTATTATCTAGCTTAGTACTATCGTTAATTAACTTAAATAGGTTACTTAAGTTAATATAGATTCTTAAGCTAATTTTAATATATTCTTACTAATAGAGATTATTAAGTTATTCCTTAACTTTATATTCTAGCTTATTATATTCAACTATAGTGAGGATCTTTATCAGTATCTTATTACTTATTTTAAGTAGTTATATAAGAGCTTAAGTAAGAAGTAAGCTTCCTTTAATATTAGTTCTCTACTGAATTCAATATTAGATTCTCTATAGAAATTATCTATTAGACGTTAAATTAATCCTATAGTGAAGTTCTCTCTTAGCTACTTATAGCTATAGGATTACTATCTTATTTTCTTATATTTAATCCCACTCTAAGATTAATATAAAGTTTTCTTCTTTCTTAATAATAGCTATTACTAATATCTTTTTAGTATAATATCCTAATTATCTAGAAAGATTCTTAGGATACTATTCTATATTATCTTTAGATACTTAGTGTATAAAATAAGTATTATTAAAATAGACTATCTAGATTAGAGAAGTATAGAGTATTTCCTTCTCAATAATATTAGCTTATTAGGTTTATTTAGATACTAGCTGAAATTATTATCCTTATTACTAATATTAAGTAAGTAGTAATTTTTAGCTATATATTCTAGTTTATCGTAATTATAGTATTTAAAATCTTATTATTTATTATCTTTAGTAATAGCTTTAGTAGTAAAATCTATAAATCCACTATAATAGCTGTAAGATATACTTATTCGTAAAGTAAATTATTATCTAGATTCCTAATTATTATATTAGTTCTCATAGTTATATAGTGGTTTTTAATATTTATATTTACTATTAGGTTATTAAAGTTATTATTATTTAAGTTTCTTATAGTAATACTTAAAAAGTTAGTTATTAATATTAATAGTAAATTCTATATATATAATAAAGTCACTAAGTTTATCTTACTTAATACGTTTATTTTTAATATCTTCTTTCAGTCCTTAGTAGAATATAAATATCTTAGTGTTATTAGTATAGTTAAGTTTAATATAAATATATCTAAACTTAACTATATAGTATATAGCTGCATTTTTCTACTTAAAAGCTCCTAGATCTTATTTATACTATTATTACTTATCTAGTTCTTAGAATAGTAAAATTAGAGTATTTTCGAAACTATAATAGCCTATAAAAATAGCCTGAGTCTCTAACTTAAAATTATTCTATTTATAAGTAAAGAAGTTAGTAAGATAAAGTTTATACTATATAAGAGCTCTTCTCTTAAAGAATAAAGTAGTATGAATAATTTATTTAACTTTATCCTTTAAACTGAAATGATAAAACTAATAGTAAACTTTAATTTAAGTAAGGAATCTCTTAAAATACCTAGAAATTCTATCGAAAGTCTAAGGTAAATTAAGTTAAAGTTTCTTATCTAACTTAACTAGAATCTAGATAATATAAGTAGTAATATAAAAAATATTAACTTCCTACTAAAAAGTGAGAAGTTACTACTAATTTAGATTATTATAGAGATTCGACTAAAGTTAGATAACTTCTATAATATTATTATTAGTAATCTCCTATATCTTAGCTATATCTCTATTAATTTTTCAGAGTTATTATATAAATTTAGTAGTATTATGCTTTTCGTTACTAGAGAGTTAAATATTTTTTATTTCCTAATCTAAAAACTTAATAGATTATTTACTTTTAGGAAGTATTCTCTAAGAACTAGAAGAAATAAAAAGAGTTAAGTATTAAGTAGATATAATAATATTCTTTTCTAAATACTATTAACTAAGTTTTATAGAGTTAACTTACTAAATAGAAGTAATTAAAATATTATAGCTAGCTTTAAGTCTAGCAGAAGTAAGTCTATTAGTAATAAGTTAAAACTATTATATATAAGTAATAATAATATTATCATATTAATTAGATTAAATCTTTAGAGCTTATAGTAATTAAATATAAATCTAATAAGAGGATTAAGAAATAAAGTTAGAAATATCTAAAGATAATTATAAAGTTCATTACTAAAAAGCTATAGCTAACCTTAAGTAAACTTAAGCTTACCTTATATATAAGTCTGTAATACTATAGGTTTTCCTATTTCTATTAATATTATATTATTTTTTACTAATCTAAAGGTAAGAAGTAATTACTACTTATAAGTTAGTGATTACTTAGCTCTACTAATTATTTTGAGGATCTACTAATTAATTACTTACCCTACAGAATAATTACTTATCTCTTATTATTATATATTCTATACTATAGTTTCTCTATAGTCTAGTAGGTTCCTTATTATATTCTTCCCTTTATATATATAAAATACTCTATAGCCGCCAGATACCTTATAACTTAGCCCTAGTCCTATTAGATTATAATACTATATAGCTATATAGTAGCTATATAGCTAAAGAGGCTATATAGCTAGCTATAAAAGCTATATAGCTATAGGGAGGTTATTACTTTAAGAGGTTAGTAATATTATATACTCTCTAGTAGTCTTTCAGATTATTAGTTTTAGAGGCTATAGTAGAGGATTTTTATTATATAACTTTCTTCTATAGTGGAGGAAATTGGATGTACTATAAACTTTAGTATCTAAATAGGAAAAGTTTAAAAACGTAAGAAGTTATATTTACTAAATATATTTTAGTAAGTAACTATTATAAATATATTTTAACTCTTCTTATAATATTATAGGAAGTATTTTATTTTAAACTAAAGTAAGAATATATTTTAACTTTTTAATAATCGTCTCTATAAGTAGTTAGTATGCTGTTTAGAAATTTCTGGTAAGATTCTAGAGTGGGAAGAATTTGAGATATCTAAGTAATAAATAACTACCATAATTTTTTATCTTACGTGAAGCTTAGGTATAAGGTTTATAATTGCTTCTTCTAATAATATATCTTACTAATCTGCAGTATAGTAGTATAATAGTTAGGTTAACTACTAATTAGTATTAGTTTACCTATTAGGGGTAAATTATATGCTATATATAGTTTTTGCTGTATGGATGTAAATTGATTTCTTCTGGTAAATTGTTATTATTATTTCTAGGTTATATTATATAGTGTGGAGGCTATATATATAGTAATAGGGCTATAGCTATATATCTATATAGCTTATATAGCTATATAGGCTGATTTTTTACTTAATATGGTGTTATAGGCTATGTTTGGATGTTTGGCTAGGGTTGTGCCTAGGTATCTGAAGCTAACCCCCTCGCTCGGGTGGGGCTCTGGTGGGCTCTATATGGCATTATATATGCAGACTTTTCTATGCACTTGTGAAGGTTTCTCTTTTACTTCTTAGTTTTAAATAAATAGTATTTTATGCCACTTTCTGGTTGAATAAGTTCAGATCTAGCTTTTTATATATTTAGAACTTAGTTTTATTTACTATATAGATAATATTAAGTAGAGTATGGCTTCCTACTAGTTAAGTATATAATTTAGTTAAGTATAGCTCCTAGGATATAATATTATATAACAGGTAACTGATATAAAGAATGATAGAGGATACTGGAGCCCCCTAGGATACCCCTACGGATAGTAACCCTGTAAGTAAATTACTTTAGTAGTAGTTTTAGTATACTTTAAGCTTTCTCTATTAGAGGATTAATAAACTTTTATATAAGTTAGTAAAATGAGATATTATAGCAGATAGTAACCCCCAGGTAGCTACTATAATAGACACTTCTGGCTTATATTAGGATGCTCCAGTAACCTCCAGAATAATATCTATTAGGATAATAGTTCTTAGGGTTAATAATATTACTATATTCCTACTAGTAGCTAACTACTAGAGGAAGCTTCTTTCTCTATTTCCAAAGTTTTCAGATAAATAGAAAGAATATTAAGTGTGAGCCTAATAGATAAAAGTTAAACTTAAGATTAACTACTACTTCTTTAATAGTAATTAGGAATACTAATATCTAATTTACTTCTACTTAGACTCTAATCCTCAGCAGATAACTAAAACTTTCTATATAGTAGGAGGACTAGAGAACTCTTATAATCTAAATAATTTTATAGGTTATCTAGATAGAACTTATCTGGACCCTAATAGTTAGTTTTATATTATTACTTAGTTATAAAGTTTTAGATAGAAGGAAAATAAATACCTAATTATCTTTCTACCTTAATTTAAAAAGACTCTAGTTAATACTAGAGGGTATATATAGCTGGATATAGTTTAGATCTCTCTACTAGAGGCTACTCTATTTCCCCACTTTAAGAAGCTACTTATTATAGTTAATTTTCCTATAGAATATAGGTTTTAATTATCTAAAGTTTAAAATATAGTTTAGAAGTTTGAATATATAAAGGGGATGCTAGTATACTACTAGCTACCTTACTGGAGACTTACTATTTATAATATAGAGGGTAATATTATAATAACTAGGGTAGTTAAGGAGTGATAATAATACTGAAGCTCTAGTAGCTTCTCTTCTGCCTCTAAAGAATACTTTAGGAACTATTAGGATACCTACTGATACTTCAAATACAGTAAGAAGGATTATATCTGTAGGAACTGCAGAGCTTAAGAGTATAAGAAAACTAGTGTGAAGGTTATAAAAGCTACAGCCGCTCTAGATTATACTGGGGATAACTAGGGGGATAATACTGCTCTACCTAATAATAGTAAGGATTTAGAAAAAAAGTAATTTCAGAGCGAAATCAGGCTCTAAAGTTAACTAAGGTAGAAATAATAAGATAGGGGAAATAATAAGAAAAGGAATAAGTAAGTAACTAGTAGTTAATTACTATTTAAACTAGAATTAATAGAAGTTACTCTATTAATATACTTATTAATACAGGCTGTAATACTTATACTATTATTAATATTTTCCTTATGAAGAAATTTTACCTCCTACTAGTTAATAAGTTAAAGAGATAGATAAGGAAATATACTACTAAGCTATTATCTAGTAACACCTAGGGGGTAACTATCCTAACTTTAGAAGTTAGTAGCTATATATAGAAAATCTATACCTATATTATAGAGGGCTTATAGCTACTTTTATATCTTAAGTAACTATAGATAGAGAATAATTATATTATCTATAATACTGAAGCCTAATAGATAATATATAGGAAAAGTAATATAATAGTATACCTAAAACATAAGAATAAGTTAGTATAGCTTAAGGAGATCTAGTTAACTTAACTACTTGATGCTAATTTATTTATATTTATCTATTAGTATACTATATAATATACTAGTGAGATACTAAGTCCCTACCAGGTTATATCTATTAGTCTGGCAGATATTAAGAAAATATTAGCTCTAAAAATAGAGGTAAACCTAAGGGATTATATCCCTATAAATATCTTAAAGGAAGTCCCAGATCTTTTCTATCTAAATTTAGTATACTAGCTACCTCCCAGCCGACTAGGGATAGACTACTATATCCTATTAATCTCTAATAATAAGGAATAAGAATTAGACCTCCTATAGGGACCCCTCTATAGTATATTACAAAAGAAGCTTCTGGTATTTAGGAAGATTCTGGAGGATTTACTTAATAAGGAATTTATTAAAGTAAGTAGCTTCTTTATTAATACTTTAGTTCTTTTTATATAAAAGTTAGGCAGAGGAATATACTTCTATGTAGATTATAGAGCTTTTAATATAATTATAAAGAAGGATTATTACTTCCTCCCCCTTATATTAGAAACCCTCTAGAGGGTTACTACTACCTACTAGTATATTAAGCTTAATATTATTATTATATTTTATAAGATTAGAATTAATAAAGTAAATCAAGAGAAAATAGTTTTTTAGATATATTATAGCTTCTTTAAATAAGTAGTATACTTTTTTAGACTTACTAGTGCCTCTACTATATTTTAATAGTATATTAATAGCTACCTGCGACAGTTTCTAGATAATTTTATTATAGTATATATTAATAATATCCTTATTTACATTAGTAGCTTACGAAAGGAGTATAAGGAGAAAGTCTATTAGATACTTAGCTGCCTTACTAATATAGGTCTTAAGTTAGATCCTAAGAAGTGTAAGTTCTTAATTACTATAGTTAAATATATTAAGTATATTATAATAGCTAGAAAAGGTCTCTCTTATAATCCTGAGAAGTTGGAGGCTATTACTAACTAACTTCCCCCTAGTTTACTGAAAGGTATTTATAGTTTCTTTAGGTTTATAAATTACTATAAGGTTTTTATATTTTAGTATAATATTATTATAGAGCTTTTAAACTGCCTAATTTAGAAGTTAGTTTTTTTTAACTGGGGACTGGAGTAGTAGGAGGTTTTCTTCATACTGAAATAACTTTTTACTATAGAACTGATCCTGTGGATATTTAACCCTAATACTTTAATAATAATAGAGATAGACTGTTTGGAGTATATTCTGGGAGGTATATTAACTTAAGCTAATAAGGCTAGAGTGAAGTATTTAGTAGCTTTCCACTCTTAATACCTAACTTCTGTAGAGTTTAATTACCTAATTTATAATAAGGAACTTCTTGCAGTATTAGAATATTTATAGGTGTGGAGGGTGGAGCTGCAGAATACTGGGAGGTTTAAGATCCTTACTAACTATAAGGATTTTAAGTATTTTATAAAGAAATAATAGCTTATAGAGAGGTAAAGCTAGTGGGTGGAGGAGTTATCTTAGTATAATTTTTATTTTGAATACTAGTTAGATGCTTAGGTAGTAGCTTTTAATATCCTCTTCTGGAGGAAATAAGATACTCCTAAAGGGTAGGATAATAAGAGGTAATAGGGATAAATGATATAAATTATTCTGGATACTACTATCCCTGTGGGGCTTTAGGTAGGATATATAAGTATTATTAGTATTTAGGTTTTTAAAGGAAGATTAGATCTGTAAGAGATATAGGATTATACTACTAAAAAAGACTCTTTATATTAATAGATCTTTATAGTAGTTTAGTAGGGGGAGTATAATTTTCCTCCTAATTTTTATATTAAGGTTTAGATTACTAAGTATATTATTAATATACTGGGATAGCTTACTTTTAGAGAGAGGTTTTAAATACTAAGTAGTAAAGAGAGTGATAGCTTCTTTAATAAGTTTAGAATTAAGTTAGTATAGGAGTTATATAACTCCTCCTCTATAGGTTATTTAGAGTGTAATAGTATACTAAAGATTGTAAGTTAATAATTCTACTAGTCTAGATAGTTATAGAGTGTCTACTAATTTATATATAACTATAATATATATAGGGGTATTTATATTTAGAAGTAGGCTAAGAAGGGATTCCTAAAGTTCCTACTGATACTTAATTAGTTATATTCTAATTTATTAATAGATTTTATTACTAACTTACTTTTTATAAAAGAATAAGGTAGTTGTTACCTCTAGGTTATTATTAATTAACTAGGTAAGGTTTCTATATTAGAGGAGATAAATATAATAGAGGTAGAATTATATATTTAGTAGTTCCTTAGTTACTACTATAGGTTCTATAGAATATTATATTCTATTATAAGTAATAGAGAATCTAACTGGGTAAGTTGCTTCTAGAAGAAGTTCTGTAGATTAATAAGTGTTATATGCTTACTGAATACTAGTTACTACCTGCAGACTAATAGGATTATGGAATAATATAACTAGGAGATCTAAGTAGTTTTGAGAGTGTTTACCTACTAGTTCTAGGATAACTAAAGTAATCTACTACTTATTATATAGTTAATCTTCTATAATTAGTAGTATAGTATAATAGGAACTATATTTTTGTTTATAGATTATGAATATTATATTAACCTTATTTTAGTTACTGAGGAGTATGTAAAACTACCTAATAGTAGTGAAGCTGCAGCTTACTAGTTAGTTAAGAGGATATAGTTAGTAATAATATATATCTATATAGAGATAGCTACTACTTAGTAGAAGTTAGAAGCCCAGGCGAATAAAATCTAGTCTCCTGTGGGTTAGTATTAAGTTAGTAATAAGATATAGTTAAATATATCTAATTATAAGTTACTAAAGCTAAGCTGAAAGCTAATCTAGCTATATTATAAATATATAATAGTGAAGATCCTCTTACTATATATTATAGAGCTAGATATTTTAGGGTCTATTTACCTATAGTTTTATATAGATTTACTTTAGAGAGCTGCTACTGATCCACTATCTGGATAGGTTATAGTTAATAGCTAACTGCTACTATTAGTAAATAATAATAGGGAGGTTAAATAGCTAGTTAAAAGTATTTTTACTGTGAGGATATATTAAGTAGAGAGAGGATACTAATAAGAGGCTCTCATTAAATAGGAAGAGTATATAAACTTTATATAGGAGCCTATCGATATTATTATAAATATAGTAGCCCTAGAGTAATATAAGGTGATATATAGCCTGATTATAGATAACGATAGAGACCTAGCCTACAGCCTCCAGCTGGGCGGCAGCTGGGGAGGAGGGGGGTAATATTATAGGCTATACCTAGATATCCAGCCAGAGCTATACCTAAGTATCTGAAGCTAACTTCCTCATTCGGGTGGGGCTCTAGTAGGCTCTATATAGTATTATATATACAGACTTTTCTACGTACTCATGAAGGTTTCTCTTTTACTCTTTAGTTCTAAATAAATAGTATTTTGCGCCACCTTCTGGTTGAATAAGCCTAGGTTCAGCCCTTCATATATAGCTATAGCGTGGTAGGCTATAAAGTAGCCTAGCGGCTATAATAGTTAAACTGAATAGTTAAGCTAATAGTATTAATATATATAGTTAAACTAAACTTATATAATAACTTAAATTCTTAAGTATATAAGTAAGATACTTTAATGTCAGTATTATAATATAAAGAAGAAGTATATTATATAAGTAACTCACTTTTGTAACTATTTTATTATTATAAATTATCTTTATTTTTGATATATAGTTACTATATTTTATAATATATTTTAGTTTCCTAAACTTAAATATTTTACTATAAGAATAGTAACTAAAATATAATTTTAAAATTAGTAAAATGCTATATATAAAAATTAAGTAATTAGCTATATTTTCCCTCTAATAGATATTATAATTAGATACCCTAGGATCTTAATAGTAAGGAATATATCACTATCTGGAGGAAATATTCAGAATAGTATCTAGATTGACTTAAGTAACTTTAGTTATTAAAGTTTCCAGGAAATTCCCTTATATTTCCTATAATTTAAGGAAACTATAATTTAAGAAATTACCTAGATTTCTATATATAATTTCTATAAAAGAAATATAGAAACCCCCTGGATATTCTGAAGTATTACTTAGAATTAATCTCTATAATTCCTTAGAGAATATCTATATAAAGAGAGACTATCTCTCTAGAATTTTATAGAAAGGAAATATTCTTATTCTTCCAGATATTATCTATATATAACTATAATAAATAGTAGTATAATTTACCTTTTATATTATTAAGTTATTAGTAACTTAGTAAACTACTAATAATTTACTGAGAGATATATAAATTAATAATTATCTCTTAGCTTTAGAAATCTATAAACCTTAGAATCTATAGTTTACCTAGAAGGATATTATTATTTCCTAATTATTACTAGTAAATATCTGTAATATTATCTTTCTATAATCTTAATTATATTATTTCTCCAGTTTTACTTAATTTTTTCCAAGTTAATTAAATAATTATAGCTTACTAATCTAATCTTCCAAACTTCTAATTCTTTCTTTCTGCAAATTACTATATTATTCTTAAACTTCCTGGAACTAAATTATAAGGATATTCTATATTAGTAGCTGCCTGTATCTTTTCTAGTATCTGGATAAATGAGAAAACTAGGTTCATCTAATAACTAGATAAACCTATAGATTAAGATCTAAACTACCAATATATCTGCATAAATCTGCAGAATGGTAGAACCCCCTTTAATATAGCTAATTCCGCTAATAATATAGAAGAAACCTCCGGATCCTCCAGAAGGTGAAGATTTAATCCTCTAAGAGACTTAAGACCACTAATTAACCTATCCTCGCGGCTTATTGCTAGCTTTTCACAGCCTCCGCTAAATTCTGTGGTTCTCTTGAGAACTTCTCTATAATTCCTAAGTATATCTACTAGATATATCCTTAGGTTAACTATAACTTACTATTCTGTAAAGCTTCTATTTCCTCTATTACCACTTATATTAATATCTTTAAGCTTCTTATTATTTAGGTTAAATTTAAGGATATAAGCTTATAGTAGAATAACCTCCTGAGTTCTATTAAACTCCTTACAGCTATTATTTTAGGTAATTTTACTTAGTAGTAATTTCTGGAGATTAATCTAATTAAATTTATTTACTTAAACTTTATATTTAAGATACTTAATATTAGTAGTAACTTTCAGAGATAAATATAATTCCGCCAGGCTTCAGGAGGAGATATCTTAAATACTAACTAAAGATTAGATTAGATAGTAAGCTATAATAAAATTCATTACTTTAATATTTATATAGAAATAGCTAAGGCTATCCTTTATACTAATACTTATAGTTCTTAGTATATACTGCTGGCTACTAAGGAAAATATCAATACTTAGTATAATAAAAGTTAAACTCTTAATAAGGTAGCTAATTTCTATAATATAAATTATAAATAATAAGGATAATACTAAAGCTTACTTAGATAAATAGAACTAGAAATTATAATTACTCTCTATAATAATAAAGTTTAACTAGAGGAAAATAAGAAAAGGCTTAATCAAGTTAAGGAGGAAGCTTTCTTTATTAATTAGGTGGAATTAACTTAAATTTATAGAGATTCTATCTATATTAGTTTTACTTGATATATTCTTTAGTTATTTATTTTATGGAAATTTATATTTTTTTTTAGAAATTCCCTAGTTATTTTATATTATAAAATATCCGAAATTCTTTAGGGCTTACGTATTCTTTATCTATTTAACTAAGTAGCTTAGAGAGATTCTTAGGTTAATGATCTTTCAAAGTTAGTAATTATTATATATAGATAGCCTAGAATATTAATAGTAAGAAATATATTACTTTCTGGAGGAAATATTCAGAATAATATCTGGATTAACTTAAGTAATTTTAACTATTTAAGTTTCCAGGAAATTTCCTTATATTTTTTATAGTTTAAGGAAACTATAATTTAAGGAATTATCTGGATTTCTATATATAATTTTTATAAAAGAAATATAGAAACCCCCTGGATATTCTAAAGTATTACTTAGAATTTATTTCTATAATTCCTTCGAGAATATCTAGATAAAGAGAGACTATCTCTCTAAGATTTTATAGAAAAGAGATATTCTTATTCTTCCACATATTACCTATATATAACTATAATAATAGGTGCACTTTGGATTAATAAGTTTATATTCTTACTAATATACTTACTAAGTAAAATAAACACCTAAAGTTATATATTTATAGATTATAGTTAGTCAAATATAATATTACTAAATAAGTGTATTTTAATTAGTTCAAAAACTATATAATAATACTCTAAAACTCTCTATTAAGGTAAAAGTAGCTTTAAAGTATTTAGTATTACCTTAGAAGCTATAAATAGTAACTTATATTCTTAGAATAGTAAGACATACTTTAATAGCTTAAATAAACCTTTATATTCTCTTAAATATAGTAACAACTACTTACTTTTATATTATTACTATATGTATCTAATATTTATATGTAAAAGCTAAATACTAAATACTGTAATAAAGAAGAAAATTAAATAGAAATAACCTTAAATCTGAATTTCTAAAAGAGAATCTAAAACCTTAAGTAATAGTAATTATATAGCTTACCTTCTAACTAAAGTAGCTATATTACTATATAGTCAGCTTATTATATAGAGGAACGTTAGTAGTATTCTCTCTAAAGCTTATTTATCCTTAATTTAGATATTTCAGTTTATATTTTTCAAGATATTAAGAAGTATTTTCTAATTCTATAAGAAACTTCCTCTAGAGATTATATTTAATATAATATTACGTTAATATCTCTTAAGGGTTATAGAAATACTAAAATCTATATTATAATCTTGAAAAGTAAGGAGGCTAAGTTATATCTCTATAATATTACTTTCTATATCTCTCTAGCTATAGATTCTATTTTCTTTTAGTAGTTATAAAAGTGAGATTATTAAAAACATATTAAGCTAAATTATTATTCTTAACTATAGAGAAATAATTATTCAGAGATTATAGCTATTAATATTTAATATAGCTAATAAGTTCTCAAAAACTATATACCTTATAAGAAATTAAATACTTCAGTAATATAGTTTATATAATATAAACTCTCTCCTAGATGCTCTTACTACTAGAGATATACTATAGGGACTATTTAAAAACCTCTAAAAGGTAATAAATAACTTTAATACTAGCAGCTAAAGTACCCTGGAAGGAACCCTCTTAATTAGCTTTCTTCAGCGGCATGCAGCATTTATATTACTAATAGTTACTTAAAATATAACAGATATCAGTCCACCTAGAAGGTATATGAAGCCTGCAGTATTAGTAAAGCAAAATAGATTATTTACTATATAAGATATAAGAATACCTTATATACTACCTCTAGAGAGTATATTATATTTAACTTTTATCCTTATTATTAAAACTATAGATTGTTAACACGAGGACTTCCTCCGCTGTAGGGTTGAATAATATAACTGGGGGTATAATTATCTATAATAATAGGTAATTTCATTACTATTTAAACTAGTTGCAAGCTGGTATTAGCATAAATACTATTCCAGAATATAATTTACAGTTAGAACTATATATAGAGTAAAGAGCTTAGATACCACTATTGGTATAAAGCAAAAGTAACTAAATTATTAAAACTATAGCAGCTATATCTCTTCTTTAATATTTATAAATAGAGTTACTAACTACTTATAAAACGTTTATCTTATAGACTATACTAAAGCTATCATAATTACAGTATTTAATAACTCTATCTTACTTCTTAAGTATCAGTATAATATTAATATAAAGGTCTTTGAGTATAATAATAAGATCCCTAGATATAAAAAGCTAAAGCCTACCCTAACCACTTAAGTTATTTACCTTAAGCTATCTACACTATATATTTAAAACTAAAATAGAAATATAAAGTATATTGAAGCTATAATTGAAGATTACGTAAAGACTATAAGGTAAGGAAGTAAAGTACCCTATAATCTCTAGCCTAAAACCTTATAAGTAGTAGTATTTCTTTATAATCAATATAGTTAATAAGTAAGCTAGACAGATAAGCAAGCTAGATACCCAACTGCAACTATATCATATTTCCGACTGATATATAATACCTATAAAATCAATTAAATTCAAACTAGTTAAGATCTTCTTCTTCAGATATTTCTTCAGTAAATTAATATATTTACATATTATAACTTATATTCCTATAGACGCTATATTACCGTTAGCCTATCTCTATCCTCAGCTGGTAACTACTACTCTAGCGTATTTCCTCCTTAATCTGGATTATAACTTCTCTCTGTAATTAAAAGTTTTCTATCTTAATTATAGTGAGACTTCCTCCTTATCTGAAATATATTTTCTTAGCTTTCTAGCATCTACTAAATAGGTTATTCTCCTCTTAAAGAATCTGGACCTTAGACTTTAATAAAATAATTTAGTATATAAATCTATATACTTCTTTTAATAGATACTTTACAGCTTTAATAATTAAAGTTAGTAAGCTATTTTAATAGTGGGAGATTCTCCTCTTAATAAGTTCAGACTGAGAAGATATTTCTATTAGGTTATTTAGTATCTAAGAAGTCTATATAGAGGATATTATTAAGAGGAACCCTAAAAGTATTAGAGTATATAACTTAATATTAAGTTTTAAGAGTATATTTTCTATATTAAGAGAAATAAACTTAGCTTCTCTGAAACCTCTCTAGATATTTTTAACTGTGAAAGTTTATATAAAAACTTTATAAAATATAGAGAAGAAGTTTTCCTTTATAATATAGATATTATTCTAGCGTATCTTATTCTTAATTTATTAACTATATACTTTCTTTCGTAATCTAAAATATTTAATATCTAAAAGCTGAAGTAAATAAGAGGAGTAAGCTAGTATATAAAATATAATAATATTATTTTCTTTATAATATATCTTAAAGTTAGCTATATAGTAATTTTTATAACTATTAACGATAAGGAGGTAATATCTGCTACTTATATACAGTTTTATATATTAATTAAAATGCTGAAGCTAATCTAGATTTCTTTCGTTTATTATCTATCTATTTTCAGATATTATAATAACTTAGTTACGTAAGAAACCATAATTATATACTAAGTGGAGAGGTAATATTACCTTGAAATAATAATATATAGTGGAATACTGTAGCCTAATAAACTAATAGCCTGAATAACTATAACTTATTTTTAGTTATTAGGCTATATTATTTTTATATTTAAACACTTTTTAGTATTTATTATAACTATTCCGGACGTAATCTAGCTTATTATAAATCCAGTCTTATTAAAATTATAGATATCTAAATCTATAATACTGTATTTTACGATTATATTTACTATAAGCTGAAACTATATATTTATCGTATCTGGATTTTTATATTAAGCTCTCTTATAGTTATACTTACGAAAAAAATATATCTAGAGCTGTAGTTATTACTTAATAAAGTTTAAAGCCTAATACTTCCTAATAGGAGGTATATTATAGTCAGTAAGCAGTTAATTAGCTATATCTTCCACACTACTAATATAGGGAGGAAATAATTGGGAATCTAAGTTAAGAATATACTTAACTAGTTTCTCCTCTTTAAGTGCAGTTAAATTCCGTGAGTTAGGAGCAGTATTATATTATAATAGGATACCTTTTAGTCGGGTGGCTAAGGTTAAATATGGTACTGAATAGATTTTAGCTACAGCCTGAATACTAAGATTTAGAGTTCAATTAATAGCCTGGAAGGTTAGGGTTAATTAAGCTTCTTTATTCTGTAATATTATTATTTTATTGTGGCGTTATGTAGGTTATAAGGTAGAAGATAGGTTAGTTGCAGTTAGGTGTCCAGCTTACTTATCTATCTAGCTTACTTATTAACTATATTATATACTAATAAGTATTTTAGATTAGTAAATACTATACTAGAGGCTTTATAAAGTTACTTAAAAGAATAATACCGTAAAGCTAAAGTTAACCTACTTTTCTATATATAGCTTTAAGCTTTTTATTCTTACTTTAAATCTATAACTTAAGTATAACTATCTAGCTTACCTTAAGAAGTATACTTTCGTCAGCTTTTTAGTTAGCTACAGCTTTACTAACTAATTTTACATATAGATTCCTTTGCAAAATGAAAGTATTATGACTTATAAAGTCTCTTTTAATAAGATAATATTCTTTAATAAAAATATAATTTCTCTATAAAATAACTTTAAGAGATCTAACCTTAATAAAGTTTTTTATTAATTGTAAAAGTAATTAAATATAGTAAAGCTATATAAAGCTAACTTAAATACTTACTTACGTTTAAGTAAAAAGCCTAATAAGGTGATTTATACTAAAGATATAGAAGGTAGCTATAAAAGCTTAAGGTTCTATACTATACTATAGCTAACCTTAAGCTCTCTGAGGCTCTATTTGAAACTATAAAGTTTATATTATTAATTCCTCCAAAATTGCTTACTATATTCTTCTATAATCTTATTTATATAATTAAGATTACAGAGGGGTAAGAAACTTAGGTACCTCTAGGGAAAGTTAAGTGTAAGAAATAAATAAGATATTATACTACAGTAGCCGGAAGACGTTTATTTAAAACTACCTTTTTAACTAATATCCTTTAGTTATTTTAAAATACTTCTAGATATTTCTACCTAAAGCTATAGAGTTATATAGGTTATTAACTAGAGAAGTTTTCTGAGGTTTAAATCTTAAGAGAACTCCAAAAGGTTATTATAAGTTCGAAAGATAAGCTTCAGTTGCAAAATAAGTTAAATATCAGAAAGTATTGAAAATATAGGAAAATAGAGATTTCTACTTCAGAAGTTCTCTAATAAAGGTTATTACTCTTACTTATATCTTACTTAGTAGTATTTATATATTTATATATTAAGGCTATAGTAGTGGCTGAAAACCTTATCTCAAAAGTTATATAAAATCACACTTCTGAAGTAAGATTAGTAAAACTCTTATAAGAAATTTAAAAGTCTTAGATTACCACTAGATTTATTTCTATAAGCTTAATGAATATACATACCTCCTTAAAATTAAACTTTAGCTTATTATTTATGGAACTAATAGCTATAGGATAACTATAAAATCTATATAGCTACTTTAATAGATATATTCTTTTAGTTCTTTATAGTAATTACCAACTACTTTAATCTTAAGCTACTTTAGCATAATATCATTAATACGTTTATTAAAGTAATATCTAATAAGGTAGTTTATATAGAGATACTACTTAGTTATTAAAAGTTTAGAAATATCTACTCTCTAAATAAAATACTTTATAGTTTTTGAAGATCTCTTCTTCTTTAGTAATACTATTTAGAGATAAGCCTTAAATACCTTAGTTTTGAGTTTACTGCAGGAAAGCTATATTACTAACTTAAAAGGTATATTATCTTCTTCTTTTATATTAATAACTATATATTCTTCTTTCCCTCAGAAGATATATCTAAAGTGTTTATACTATTGGTAAACCTCCAAAAAGGAATATTATCTTAAGAAAGGCAAAACTCTATAGTGGTTTCTTCGTATTAAGGTTATTTAAAAATGAAATAATGTAATAGCTTTAGCTTTCTTAAGTGGTTTATATTAAAAAGCTTCTTAAGTATCTTATAAGATATATATAGTATATTAAATAGTTTGAAGCTTCCCTTAAACCTAAAGAACTTCTCCCACAGCTAAATTAAGCTTCCGATATAGAAATTAAATACTACTAATAAGATATTAACTTTATATATTACGGTTGTAATAAAACCAGATATTATCTATATAGCCAGCTAATTTTTCTATTTTAACCAGAACCCTACAGATAACTATTAAGTCAAGGTTAAGTAAATAATATAGTATTTTAGTAAAACTAAAAACCTCTATCTTAAGTTTAGCTATAAGGCTAGTAATTTATAGAATAATATTATTATTATGATATATACTAGCTTTATACATAATAGCAAGAATTAAAAAAGCTTTTAGATATATATTATATATCTCTTTAGTAGCCTTATAGTATAGCAAGCGAATAAATAAGATACCATCATTATTCCAATAATTAAAGTAAAGTTATCAAGATTATTATAAGTAGTATAAGAAGCCATTTTCGCTAGTTACCTTATTACTATACTGTAAGTAAATATCATAATAAATACTTTAGGTTAAGATAAATTAAATCAACCTTATCTAGCAGTCTCAATTCAGTATAATAACCAGTAAATAATATACCTTATAATTACCAAAATAGTATAAATATATATAACGCTATAATATAGTTGATAAGTAAATGGTTCAGATAAGTAAGTAGTTTACCTAAATGTAACTGTATAATATTTCTAACTAATTAGCAGCGCTAAGGATAGTAACTTAATTAAAACTGCTTAGAAGCCTCTTTATTAGGTATTTCTTTAACAAATTAATATATTTGCATATTATAACCAGTATTTCTATAGGTACTATATTACTATTAGCCTATCTCAGGCTTTAGTTGATAACTACTTCTCTAATATATTTCCTCCTTAATTTAACTTATTACTTCTTTCTGTAACTGAATACTCTCTACGTTAGCTATAGTAAGACTTCCTTCTTATCTAAAATATATTTTCTTAGCTTTTCTATATTAGCTAAATAGGTTATTTTCTTTCTAAAGAATCTGGATCTTAGACTTTAATAAGGTAATTTAATATATAAGTTCCTATACTTCTTTTAATAGATATTTTACAGCTTTAATAATTAAAGTTAGGAAGCTAGTTTAATAATAAGAGATCCTTCTTTTAATAAATTCAGACCAAGAAGATATTTTAATCAGATTATTTAGTATCTAGGAAGTTCAGACTGGAAGTATTAATAGTAGAAATTCTGTAGGTAGTAAAGTATAAAATTCTATATTAAGCTTAGATAATATACTCTATATACTTAACGGTAGAAGCCTAGTCTCTTTAAAACCTCTCTGGATATTTTCAACTATAAAAACTTATATAAACGCCTTATAAAATACAGGAAAGAAGTTTTTCTTCATAATATAGATACTACCTTAGTATATCTTATTTTTAATTTATTAACTATATACCTTTTTAAGTAATCTAAAATACTTAATATCTAAAAGCTGAAGTAGATAAGAAAAATAGGCTAATATACAGAAGGTAATAAAATTATTTTCCTTATAATATATTTTTAAATTAGTAATATAGTAACTTTTATCATAATTAATAATAAAAACGTAATGACTGCCACGTTTATATAGTTTTATATACTAATTAAAAAACTAAAGCTAATTTAAGCTTCTTTTATTTATTATCTATCTATTTTCAGATATTATAATAACCTATTTGCGTGGGAAACTAGTTTCAGTATACTAGATAGAGGGGTAATATCAGCTTATAATTTAGTTACTTTTGCTTTATACTTATAGTAGTATCTAAGCTCTTCACTCTATATATAGTTCTAACTATAAAATTTACCTAGTAATAGTATTTATACTAATACTAGCTTATAATTAGTTTAAATAGTAATAAAGTTACCTATTATTATAGATAATTATACTTCCAGTTATATTATTTAACTCTACAGCAGAGGAAGACTTTATAGTAATAATCAGTAAAAGCTTCAGTAAGGCTAGAGCCTAATATATATAGCTGAAAGTAACCACTAAGGTTATAAGGTTAAGAACCTTTATAAACCTCTTAAAAATAGGATAAAATAGAGAGTCTGCGAGAGCTAAGCGTTCTATAATGTATTACTCTTCTATATTCTTTATAATGAAATTAAAATTCCCCTTAAATTTTTATAGCTACTTATAACTAGGAGAATATAATAGTAGGAACTATATATTCTATTATAGCTTCTATAACCAGAGGTATTAATATCTCCTAGAGAGCCTAAGTAATATTATAAATACTAATATTAATAAATAGAATCTGGAAATTTAAAAGAAAATCATCTAATTATCCTATAATATACTATATTAAGCTAATAATTTCAGACATTAATTATTAATTGGATAGTATCTTAGTATTAATATACTATATTAGTTATTAGATACTTTAGAGTATCATAGTATTATAATTAATAGAGTTTTAGATATTATATAGTTATACTCAATATACTTATATCTATACTATAATTATTTATATATCAGCTGCATTTAATTAAAATATTAAGATTATTTACTAATAAAAGTAGGCCAAATTCTACTATATTTATATAGACATCGTAAGTTAGCTTATATTAGTAGCGGAAAACTTTCATTTTAGTAGTAGAAACTTTTTATATTAGGAGCGTAAAGTTTTATGTGGGGTGTGAGGATATTAAGGTTATAAATATTAAGGTTATAATAAATATTTAAACAGAGTAGCTATAGTGAGTAGTAATTTAATCTCTCGAGATATTCAAATTATATGTAGATAGTATAATAGTATAAAGGTATAAGAATATAAAGTTAATATAGAAGAAGTTATTAGTTATTTATTATCGAAAAGCTTAACGTGAAGCAGATATACTACCTATAGCTGCAAGAAGTTTAGCTTCAGATTAACTTAAAGCTAGCTGCAGCAATTAGCAGGGGGGTGGGAGGGCTAAAACTATACTTCAGGAGGTAATATATCCACTAATAGTTATAATAGAAAGTAAGCTATTAGCCTCTCCTATATCAGCTTATAATAATAATATACAGCGGAATATTATAGCCTAATAAACTAATAGCTTAAATAACTATAACCTATTCATAATTACCAAGCTAAATTATTTTTATATTTAAACACCTTTTAACGTTCATTATAACTATTTAGATATAATCTAGCCTGTTATAAATCTAGTTTCGTCGAAATTATAAATATTGGAGTCTATAATACTATATTTCGCGATTATATTTACTATAAGATAAAATTATACGTTTATTATATCTGAATCTTTATATTAGGCCCTCTTATAGTTATATGTGCAAAAAAGCATATCTGAAGCTATAGTTAGTATTTAATAAAGTTAGAAGCCTAGCGCTTCCTAACTGGAGTATATTATAATTAGTAAGTAGTTAATTAGCTATATCTTATATACTACTAAGGCGGGGAGGGAAAGATTGGGAATTTAGGTTAAGAATATACTTAACTAGCTTCTCTTCTTTAAATACAGTCAAATTCCGTAAGTTAGAAGTAGTGTTACATCAGAATAGTTTCCCTTTTAATTAGTAAAGTAAAGTTATATATAGTACTAAGTAGATCTATACGGCTGCTTAAGTATTAAGCTTTCAGTTATTTTTAAAAGCTTAGACTGCTAGTATCACTTAGGTTTCTTTATTTAATAACAGTAAACTATATTATAGTTAAATATAAGATAGAAGTCTAAAGATAATATAGTTGCAGTTAGGTGAACTACTTACTTATCTGAACTACTTACTTATTAACCACATTAGTATTTAAATATCTATAACTAGTTAACTACTAACTATAATAAGAGGCTTAATAAAGATACTTTAAAGTTAAGCAAATACCCTTAGGATACTTTATAGCTAACAGCCTTATAAAGCCTCTCTAAAGCTACCAATTTAACATTTTTATTACTTAGATTAATATAATAAACCAGTTAAACCACCTAAAAGTGTAGTAAGAGGAGAAACCTTAAGAGAAGCTATCTATATCGATATTTAAAAACCTTAATAAAGCTTTTAAGTACTAATTGAAACTTGTAGATTCTATATCCAGTAATAATATAATTAAAGAAGAACTTAAAGATACCTAAAATATCTAAGATACCTCTAGCTACCTTTAGCCTAAGTAATAAGAGATACCTGAATAGCTTATGAATAACGTTACTCTTCCTACTACAGAGGTGGAGGTTTAATGAGAGTAATAGGGCTATAAAAGAAGTTTCTTATAAAATATAAATAAAGGATTTAAATTAGTATTAGTTAAATTAGCTAGCCTATAGATATAGCCCTTGAGGCTGGAGAGATATATTAGAGATAATGTATTTAATTGGCAGAGTTCATATTATTTAAACCTTAGGCACCCACGGTATCTCTATAAGCCTCTCCTTACTTACACCAGTCGAAATAAAGCCTCACGCAGCATACGTAGCTATATTTAGTTACACACAATACGCACCAGAGTTTTCCGCCTAATTACATACAATAAGTTTTTAATAGAAACTATAAACAAGAATCAGAAATACAAAATAGTAGGAAATATAATAAATCTATTTTATTTAATACTATAAGCAGAAGGCAAGCTTCCTTCTTATATATTAATATAATGAAATCTTAATAGAAGTATTTTATATCTTTATAGCTATTTATTTAATATATCTTAGTAGAGTTTAAGTCACTATAGTTATCTATCTATATTATTATAGTAAAGATGTGAAATCTTCTGAAATAAGGTTTTCCTAGACGTTTCTATAGAATTCCTTAGAATTTCTTTATAATAATACTTCTTACTAAGGTAATATTTAATAATATTTTAATACTATCTTCTACTTTCTTAGTAACCTTATAATATTGTAATTCCAATAAACTATTAAGTTTATTTACAAAATAGTCTTACTAATAGTTCAATAAAGTTCTTACTAATAGTAGGAGTTAGTTTTATATATCTTAAAATTACTGTTAGTTATTTAATAGAGTTATTTTATACTATATATAATCTTATTATATAGATATAAGCTAATATTCTAGTTATTCGTTATTACTATTATTATATTATATAGCGTATAGGCTATATATAAAGAAATAAAGGCTATATAGTCTATATACCCATATAGACTATGAATACTATATAGAGTGACTATTTACCTAATATAGCTAAAGTATAGTCAGCTATAAGGTAACTGTAAGAAAGCTAATTTTAGCTAAACTAATACTGGTAACTTTGTATTTATATAATAATAACGTAAGAGTTCAAATGTTAATACCTAAATAATAACTGCTTAATAATATCTTTTCTGATAGCCTACTTTATCTCTAAAGGTATTATATATCTATTTATCTATATAATTCTAATAGTATATTAATTAATAAAGTAAACTCCAAATATTCGAGAGATATAAAGCTCTATTTGAAGCTTAAGGCTTTACAATTATACGGCTATAGCTATAAGATTACAACGCCTTAGGGCTAGAAAGCTAAAGAACTATAAAGCTAAAAACCTATAAAACTACAGAGCTATATAACTATAAAGCTATTCAGTTACAAAGCTAAAAGAGTATTCAGGGAGACTTATAATATTACTTTAAGAAGCTAGTAATATTATATACCTTCTCGTAACCTTTAACGTTATTATCATTAGAGTGTAAGAGTATAGCTAAAAACCTAGGTAAGGAATAGGTAAATAGTAAAAGGTAGGTCTCTATAGATTGGAAGATTGTAACTTAGTAGGCTAACTAGTGGTAGCTATAAGAGAGATTTTATTTTTAAGGAAGCTTAGTAGCTTCAGCCCTCTACTTTATTACGTAATTTATATAGTAATCTTAGCTATTCTAGCTTTCTATATAAGCTGTAGAATATAGCCTTATAATTATCCATTTTGTTAGAGCCTTTAGGCTCTTAAGCCTGTAACTACTATATAGCTACTTTTAATATATACGGATACTGAATGTTTCCTAACAGCTTTAAGACTTTAAATGAAATAATAAATATAATAATAGTTACAAATATATAACGTTAGTTTAAATAATAGTTAAAATAATAGTTAAAAAAGATCAATATGAAAGTTAATATATAGAAAGCTCTTTAGATAAAACTAAGATATCTGATTACTTTCTTTTTTATTAAAGACTTTTATAAAACTTCTCTAACAGTAGTGTGCTGGTATATATATTAATAATATAACTCTTTAGGAAGAACTAAGGTATTAAACTTTATCTTATTATACTAAAGATTTTATAAGATCTCTCTAAAAGTAGAATGTTAGTATATATGCTAATAATATAACTCTAGTGTATTATAATAGTTATCTCTATTAAAAGCTTCCTCGGGGTATTTTGAGTATATCCTCACTGATAGCTTTCATATAATATATATACTATTACCTTCTTACTAAACTCTAGATATTATAAATATCTCTATATTTAAATCTAAGTAAGATAAAGATAACTACATAGAATCTTAAAATCTTCCATTATCTCTTAGTATATTCTTAGTAGTACCTTTGGTATAATATATATATTAACACTCTTCTTTATACTATAGTAATAAGTTAGCTAAGGCCTCCTTATGGTATTCTTACTATATCCTTAGTAATACCTTCAGAATAGTAAAATACAACTAGATATACTCTTTAACTATACTTTATATAAATATTACTATAGTAGTATATAGCTGTAATAAAGTATAACTTAGTATATACTTTATATATAAATATAAGTTCATTCTGAAAGTGAGGCCTCTTTACTAATTCTACTTTATTACTAGCTACCTAATAGTATATCTATACGAAGCGTATAGTAATATTATAGCTGGTAGCTTTCTTAATAGTAATACTACTAGAGGTTATATAAGGCTATAATATCTCCTAAAGATATTTAGCTACTAGAGTTATAGCTTTAAGTAGCTCGTTATTAAACGTTAAATAATATAGATACCTCTATATTTTAAGTTTAAGGTAATAGAAGGAGGTATATATATATATCCTTAATATCTCTAATTTGAGGATTCCTAAGGCTTTATAAATTACTATTATAGGCTAAGCGTATAAGGTTTAGCTACAGCTAGTAGAGTTTATTTTGCTGCTACTAACTATAAGAACCTAATTTATAGATATTCTGTAATCTCTCTGAAAGCGCTTCTTCTTGAGCTTAGATTCTTTAATCTAAGATATCCTTATATTGAATTATATAAGCTACACTCTTAATATATCTAAGCTTAATATTATTTCTATATCTTATTACTAATTATACTATATAATAGGGATATATAAGAAGGATAGCCTTACTATAAAGTATATTAGAGCTTTTATTAATATAATAATATAATAGAACTAATACATACTATTTTAGTGGATATAAATATCTAATTATAGATTAATCTAGATACTATATCTATAAGTATATCTATAATAAATACTAAAGTTATATTAGAGTTAGCTTTAGTAGCTAATTCAGTTATATTCTAATAATACTAACCTATATCTAACCTTACGATAATTTTATGAAGTGAAAGTAAGTATCTATTGGGGGGTAACCTATAGTTACTTAGGCTACGTCATATGATAGCCTAAAATATAGCTATAAGGGTGCCTCCTAGCTATATAGGTGGCCTCAGGATCTTTCCTTCTGTATATTTAGTTATCTAGTAATAGAGAATTAATTACCTTATAGATCCTTATACCTTAAGGTTACCTATAGGTTGTAAGCCTAGAGGCCCTCTTGGGGGTCCGTTTTTACCCTGTAATACTATTCGTAACCCTTCTTTTACCCTATGTTTATTATTAATGGTATTATTTTACGATATATTATAAATATTTCACCGGTTTCCTTATACCTTCCTTCCGAAATATAAAAAACGAGACTTTAACCTTACTACGTACGCCCTCCGTGTAATGTACATTACCGAGAAATAACCACTTTTATGTCCTTAGTATTAATATCCTCTATTTTAATCCTTATTACCTATAAGGTTATATACTTCTATATTCAGACTAATTATATTTTAATTAGTTTTTTATTATCTATAAGATAACGAATAAAAGATAAGTTTAGCTAATTTATTTTATTGCTAATAAAATAATTACAATCTCTTTTTTTACTGTTATTTACGTTATACTGTAGAGTATCCAGTAACTATATACACTACCATATATATAGCAGTATACTCTCTATAGCCTACTGGCTACGGATGCCTAGCATCTGGCGCCAGCTGTAGTTTAATAATATAGTAATTAGTAAGTAATTACTATACTGTAAATCTAGAGCCTTATATAGCATTATACACTATATAATATAGTAATAATAATAACTAAAAACCAGAATATTAGTTTGTATTTATATAATGAGATTATATATAGTATATAATAATCCTAATCATTAAACTAATATTCATCAGTAGTCCACCTAACTATTACTACTATATTGCAGATTAGTAAGGTTTATTATACTAGAAGAAGTAATTGCGAAACCCTATATGTACGGTTTATATAAGGTAGAAGATTATAAAATCTATTACTTAGATACTTTAGACTCTTTCCACTCTAGAATCTTACCAGAAGTATCAGAATTATATGCTAACCCGTTAAAGAAATTAGTTTAAAACTTAAGTAAGGTTTTTACTATAGTTAAATTAAGATACTTTCGATAGCTTTACTGAGATTTGAGTTAGTCTTTCAGTATTAATAACTGGAGTGTGTTTAGTAAATATAATAACCCCTTTTGAGTTTTACTAGATTTTTAGCACTAGAGATTTATAGTATTTCTAGCCTTAATCTCTCAAGGAATTTATATAGTTTCTTGAAAACTTTTCCTCTATCCCTCTTTGTATAGATCTAGTAAAATCGATAAATCTCCCTTATTCTACACCCCTCCAGCCTTTATAATAATATTTAAATCAACCCCTATAGGTAAGATACTTACCTCAGGTATTCCTATATCTATAGTAATTTACTGATAGGCATTTAAATACTGGTGAGAGTTTACTAATATATGGATCCAGTATTTTTTAGCTAACTCTAAAATTTTGATTATAATAATATTATAAAGGAGGATTCTATAATAGTCTCTATCCATATAGTATATCAGGTAATCTTCTATATCTATATAGGTTTCTATAGTCTGGAACTGTTTTAGATATTTAAGGGTGATTTTGAAGGGTAGCCTATAGAAGGTTAGTAACTTGCCAGTCTGAATATTAACTACTATTTTAGAGATTACCATATAGCTTATAATATAAAGATTAATATAGGTTGTAACTGGATTTACTTTATTTTATATCAGCTTGCCTAATAAGAGAAGTTTATACTATAGATTCTTAAAGAAATTAATAAGGTTTATATACGCTATGATACCCTTAGAGTTAACCTTAGGAAGTTTCCAGAGTGAATTAATAATTTTATAATAATTAAGCTGAATTTTACTCTTTCCCTCTGTAATATCTAACTAAAGATTAAAAATGCTGTATTAGTAATACTTTTACTATAAGTGTTTAGAGAGAGATATCTACTGCCAAACTAGCTAATTTATGTATATATAGCCTCAGGTAAGAGATCTTTATTATAATTATTAGTTTTGCTGATATATTATTTTTCTGCTTTAAAGCCTCTCTAATAGTGGGAGAATCACTAAAACTATAATTAAGATTAACTTAGGTATTATAAATATCTTCCATATATTACTATTATTACCTCTTTTAATCATATATCCGCTAAGTATACTATAGACCCTATAAAGTTATATGATAAAAGTATAAAGTATGGTAGAGGTTTCTATAATATCCTTAAGTTAAAGATTTATATATTTTATAATTGCTTCTTTAAGCTTAATATTCTATAGTATATATAGGTAAAGCTTTTTTTTATTCTACTTAAAGACAATACTCTTGAGCTTTACGTTAACTACTCAAGTAACTTAGATATTAATCTTACGTTTAACTAAATAGTCTAAACGGTTGAAGGTTATTGTAAGAATAATAAAAATTAATAACTTTATCTTTCTAATTAGCAGAAGATTATTTTTAAAGTATTATAGCTGAATATTCTAATAAAAGTAAAAAGTAGATTCTTAAGTTTCTTATTTCGAACCTTATATATATTTAAAAAGCTTTTTTAGTTAATATTTAAATAGATAGGAGGGGCTGATAGCTTACTCTCTATTGTAACTATTAGTGGATATATTACCTCCTGGAGTATAACTTTAGCCTTCTTACCCCCCCCTAACTACTACAGCTAGCCCTAAGTGAATTAAAACCTTAATCACTCGCAGCTATAGTAGCTAGTATATCCGCTTTATACTAACCTTTTCGCAGATAATAAATAACTGATAACTCCTTCTATATTAACCTTATATTCTTTTATCCTTACTCTATCTATATATAATTTAAATATCTTGAGAGATTTCATTACTGCTTACTATAGCTACCCTATTTAAATACTTATTATAATCTCTATATCTATAATCTTACTATCCTCACTATACCTTACTTACTCCTAAGATAAAACTTCATGCTCCTAATATAAAGGTTTTCTGCTACTAATATGAAGGTTCTCAACTTAAAAGATAAGCTAATTTATAATCTTTATATAAATATAGTGAAACTTAGTCTACTTTTTTTAGCAAATAATCTTAGTATATTTAATAAATATAATTAATATATAGATAATATTAATATAAATATAGATACTTTTAATATAGCTATATAGTATCTAAAACCTTAGTAATTATAATATAATAATATTCTTAGATATTTAGTAATTAATATAGTATATTAATATTAGGATACTATCTGATTAATAATTAGTCTCTGAAATTATTAGCTTAATATAGTAGATTATAGAATAGCTAGATAATTTTCTTCTAAATATCTAGAGTCTATCTATTAATATTAGTATTTATAATATTACTTAGACCTTTTAGGAGATATTAATTTTCTCTATTATAGAGATTATAAAGGAATATTTTGAATCCACTATTATATTACTTTAGTTATAAGTAGCTATATAGATTTAAAGGAAATTCCAGTTCTATTATAAAGAATATAGAAGAGTAATAAATTATAGAATACTTAGCCTTCAGCCTTTTGTTTTATTCTATCTTTGAGAAGTTTATACAGATTCTTAACTTTATAACTTTAGTAGTTACTTCCAGCTATATATACTAAACTCTAGCCTCACTAAGGCTTTCGCTATATAGATTATTACTATAAGGTCTTCCTCTACTATAAGGTTAAATATTATAACTGGGGGTATAATTATTCACGATAACAAGTAATTTTATTATTACTTAAACCGGGTATAAGCTAGTATTAGTATAAATACTATTACCAGGTAGGTTTTACAGTTAGAACTATATATAAGGGAAAGACCTTAAGTACCACTAAAGGTATAAAGTAAAAGTAACTAAATATTTAAATAGATAATATCCTCTACCTCTAGCTTATAAGTGTATACTATAATATACTAGAGTGTTAGTTAGCTTTCTTTAGCTTTATAGTAATCTTCCATAAGTTGTATAATTAGTTATAATTTGCCGTAGATAATATTAATTTAATTTAAAAAATGTAGTATATTTAAAATAGGAGAGATAACCACGAGAGGGTAGCTATAGACCAGGTTTAGATTTACTATATATATAAGTTACCTTAAGGTAATTCTTAAGGCTATAGTTATACTTCTGCGTGTATATAACTCTATAGTCTAAGTAGCTATTATCTAATTTTAATATCTATATATATTAATTAAAAGTGTTATATATATAGTCAATTTAGTTATTAGTTTATAAGGTATATTCTTAAGGAGAGGTATATCTTATTTAATAGGTATAAGTTAATTATTAACCTTAAGTTTTATTTCATAGCAGTATATTAAGTTTTTCTTATAAGCTATAAAGGTGTTAATAGTTTTGATAATAATAGCCTTAAGGCTTCACTGGAGGGTGATATTAATAAAGATCATATTATATAGTATTAAATGGGTATTAACCTTAAGGAAGATTACTTTACTGAATTTACCTTAGAGATATTCCTTACGTTATTTTATAGTAAGAAGTTTATTATCTTGAGTAAAGGTAAAATTATTAGAATTCTTTAAGATTAGGTAGCAGTTTATATTTTCACTAAGAGTATTTCCACTAGTAGTGGATTTATAAATAGTGCTACTACCTCTATATATACCTGTACACTTAAGGATTACTACTTAAGTAAAGTAATTTAAGGTATTTTATTCAATTTAGATACTACTAGCTTTTTGACTGCTAGATACGTTTAGTTTATTATATTAAAGTGGTTAGTTATTTTCCTTATTATCCTTATACTTTTATAAGGTAAATTAGTGATGATATACTTTAGAGGAACTATCTCTATAATAATATTTGGAATAATTAATATATTTATACTACTTAGGTTTTGTAAGAGTGTGGCATAGTATTTGGAATAATTAATATATTTATACTACTTTGTCTTTGTAAGAGTGTGGCTAAAGGCTTAGGTAAGGGAAGGGTAAATAGTAAAAGGTAGGTTTCTATAGGTTGTAAGATTTCAACTTAGTGGGCTAACTAGTAGTGGCTATAAGAGAGTTTTATTCTATAGAGGCTCTGTGGTCTTAGGCCTCTACGAATTATATGATTCTAGCTATTCCAGCTTTCCGTACAGGCTATAGGGTTTATATTCTTATAATTATTCCCCCCTTCAGAGGCTTTAGCCTCTAAGGTCTGTAAATGCTATATCGCTGCGTTTTTATATATACCTTTGCCGACTATTTGCCGGTGGCGTTAAGTTTAAATATAAAATAATAGTTAATATACTAGTTAAAAATAATAGTTTGAATAGTAGTTAAATAACGAGTTTAAGTAATTATTAGAAGAGATTGAAGCTATAGGTATATTAACCTATAATGTTTCCAGCCTTTTAGTGATAGCTTCCCGTGAGTATATTAATCTATAAAGCTTAATAGTAAATTAATTAGAGATCTTAAGGTACTGCTAGAGTGTCTAATTTCTTTAGTATATTAACTGGATATCTTTAGGTGAAAATTAGGATATCTGACCCCTTCTTATATACAGTAAGGTATCCTATAGTGGATTAGGTATATAAAGCTTCCTGTAACTAATTAGGCTACTAAGATATAGGTGGATATTTACTAGATATTTATTCTTAAGGAGATTACTACTGTCGTATATTACCCTAAATAGTCTTCTAGCCTTAGGTTTAGTATAATCTTAAGTTTCTTTTAGCGGCAAGCTTTTAGCGGCAAGATACTTACGGCAGATTCTTATAGGGTTGCTAGATTTCTAGCAAAATACGTAAAGGTTATTACAGTAGTAAGTAGCTATTAAATAGCCTAACTTACTATAAACCTTATATACTTAACTCTTAAGATGGAGCTACTTTAATGCTAAGCTTTTAGTAATATTATAGCTAGTAGCTTTTTTAATAATAGCCTTCTTATTAGTATTATTAAAAGCTTCCTTATAGAAGTTACGTAGAGTCTCCTAAAGGTGTTTGGCAGATAGGGCTATAACTCTAGGTAGCCAGTCATCAAACTTCTGACGTTATAAATACCTCTATATTTAAGGCTTAAGGTAATAAAAGAAGGTAAATATATAAGGTCTAGATATCTCTAATTTAATAATCTCTAGGAATTTATAAATGACTAACTATTTAGTATAGAACTTTAGTGGCAATTAGCTTTTATATTATAGGATATAAAGTATACTATAGAGGTGTAGCTTTTATAGGGTAAGGTTAGTTAACGAGTGGTAAGTAAATACTGTAAGATTAGTCTGTAAAGAGTCTGGTAGAATATAATAATAGTTATATTATAACATCTGAAAGGTATATAATAGTTTAGTTATAGTCTATTAAATCTTTTAGGCCTCAGAGGCTTATAGCCGTAATATATAGCTATCTGAAATTACTATTAGCTAATTCTCAATTTTATATAGTATAGCATCCTTATAAAGCAGGCTATATAGGTAACTGGGGGGCCTCAAGTAGTTTTAATATTTAGAGGCTATAGAAGGGGGTAGTAATAACGTTAAACTTAGTATAGATATACTACTAGATAGGCGGTCTGCTATAAGCTTTATAAAGGAGGATTATTATTTAAGAAAGTATATAAATGCTATTATAGTTACTATAGTATTAGCGGCTATATTGCTTAAGTTACTAGTAGCTATAATATTTAAGTTACTGGTGGCTATATTACTTACTTTAGCTGCTTGCATTAATGCGGCCAGCATAGAGGTTACTATATACTTGCCAGTTAAGGATGCATTTTCGCAATATATATCTTCAGAGAGTATATTTTCAGAGGCTGTATTTTTAGAGGCTAAATTTTCAGAAGCTTTAATCTGGAATATTATTATTCTTAATGCGGTTACTAATATTAAGCAGTTAGTGGGTGTATATTATAAAGCTATTACTGAAACTTCGGTCTTACCTCCTTAGAAAGGTAGAAGTTGAAAAATTATAAGAGTATAGCTAAAAGCCTAGGTAAGGGAAGGGCAAATAGTAAAAAGTAAGTTTCCGTAGGTTGTAAGATTTTAACTTAGTAGGCTAACTAGTGGTAGCTATAAGAGGGTTTTATTATATAGAGGCTCTATAGTTTGAAACCTTCACTAGTTACATAATTCTAGCTATCCCAACTCTCCATATAGACTAAAGGGTCTATATTCTTACAGTATTATTATATTTTATATAGTTCTTTATGATATATACTTTCTCTTCTATCTTGCAAATATAAATTACCTTAGTATTATATTTAATAATATCTATAATAAGCTTCACTAGGTTAAAACATTACATTTATCATATAAAAATAGGGGTATCTATAAATACCTCTTAATAAGGAGAGAATAATTACCTCTATATATCTTATGGGAATAGAAACATGGAGATTTCACTATTATTTTGGATATTCAGTTATAGTATATCTCTATAATACTCTTAATAAGATGGAATATTCAGTTATATAGTATACCCTTAAGGCCTTGAAGAAGTATTACTACTATTACTAAATATATAATACCGCTTTTTGCGTTTTTAATTTACTATTTAGGCTAATATTAATATTAGTTTTAAGGTTATTATTAATATTATTTATATTAATAACTATAGTATACTCTATATTGTTAATGCTACTATAGTGTTTAATACCACTTGATATCTGCCTAATATATTAGTAAAGGTAATATAGAAGATTTTTAAGGTATATTAGATTAATATATATTAGGGTTCTTTTAATTTTACTATTACTAATATAGCTATAACTTTTTGACCTGAAGACCTTAGATTAAAGGTAAAAACTATAGAATTAATAGTCTATATTATACCTATTAAGGTATATAATAGTATTGGTAAAGTGAAGTATTACTATATCCTTCTCCGTTATATATATAAGATTTACTATAAAAAGCTTCCTACTGCTACTTGAGAGGTATTTCTTTAGGTAGTATATAAGGTAATTAAAAGTATAACTAGCCTGAATAGCTTTATATCTATACAGCTTATTTTTCAAGTATATTTATATCTTATAGAAGATTCTACTTCCTCTCGAGATATTATTACCTAAGCTTAAGTTATATATAAGATTATAGAGAAAATCTAATATAAATGTACTATGTGTACCGTTAACATCACTTTAGTAATTTATAATAATCCTAATATCTTTTATATAATAATCCTTCCACTTTAAACTCTTATATATATATGGCGAGAGAAAAAGGGCTGGTAAAGGCTATATCCCCTGATTACTACCTGCAATAAGACTTATATTCTTAAGCTACCTTATAGCTTTTAAGACTTTTAATTAATAGCTATAAAATAGTATTTTAAAGATAAATAAGAAATTAATAATAATGCGGCAGTAGTTATAGCTTAATAAGAGCCACTACCTATAACTTTATATACTGATTTTAAGTTAGGTTAAGGATTGATAGGTAACCCAATAGTAAATAGAGATTTATAATTTCGTGTAGCTACTCTGATTTTATTTGTAGCTATTTACGAGACTTTAAATATATAGCTTATATCTTATACTACCTTTATAATAAGAGATAATAATATTCTTCCTTCTTAAGTGGTTAGTGATTTATTACCTTAATCTTAAATACTTTAGAGTAAGCTGGAAACTTTAAGTTTTATAATCTATTCATATATAGTCAGCTTGTTACTCCTAGAGTTTAGCTAAAAGGCTTATTTTAGAGTATACCTTATAGTTAAGAAGTAGTTAGATATAATACTTTTACTTACTTTCTATATAAAAGATATAATTATAATATCTAGGTTACTGTTTAAGAAGTTAATTAAAAAGAAGGTTAAGAATAAGTTAATAATAGTATTATGGAGATTATTTGATATAACCTTATTCTCTATAAGAATTATAAGTATCTTAATTCTTATATTATTAATAAGGTTAAGATAAAGGATATTAATAAGATATATAAGAAGTTAAGACTTATAATTTAAGGTTTTGGAGACTGTAATAAGTTTGAGATTTTAATATAATTGCTAATACTTTAGTGGAGCAGGTAGTAGTTAACTTTAGCTATAACTTTAACTTTCCTTTAGTATAAGGATATAATAAAATAACTTTATAGTATTACTTAAACTTATATCTAAGCTGAAATTAAGTTTATAAGATATATTATAGCTAACCTGCTTTTATATTATTAGAGGTAGTATTCTTTAAACTTCGTAATAATTATTCTTAAGTTACTTTATAGGCTTACCAAAGCTATAACTTACTAGTGGGTAACCTACTTTATATATTATAAGGAGAAGTTATAAATAAAAACTTTCCTATATAACTTATACCTCTTTATTTTATATACTTAAAATAATATCTTTAGCTTTATTAATATAAAAACTAATAATACTTTTAGTTTCTTTAATATAATATTCTTTTGCTAAGAGTATAAGGAGCTTGAAAGAGTTTTATTTAAAGTAAAGCTGAAAATTATTTGGTTACTTTTGCTCTGTACTTATAGTAGTACCTAAGCTCTTCACCCTATATGTGGTTCTAACTATAAAACTAACCTGGCAACAGCATTCATGCTAATACTGGCTCACAACTGGTTTAAACGGTAATAAAATTACCTATTGTCGTGGACAATTATGCCCCCGGTAAGCTGAAAATTATACTTTTAAAAATTATATTTTTTATATTTAATAGAAGTATTTAATTACTTTATAGTAATTACTTCCACCTATATTAAAAGTATTAAAGGTAAAAGCTAGCTCTTATTAATATAAATATTATACTTAAAATACTTAAGAAAGTATATTATTAGTAGCGTAATAACTATAAGGCTATTAAGGATCTATAGTATACCGACTATATAGTATAGCTTAGTAGTAGAGACTACTGCAACTAGTGATAACTAGCTACTAGTTATTACTAGCTGCTAGGTAATTAGTAACTAATTGCCTAAAGTATCTAGATCTAGCCTATATATAGCCTATAGGCTATATACTATAAATATTAACACTTTTAACCTTATTAGTATGCTATATATAATAATATATATAATATATTTTCCCCTAGTGAAACTAATATTAATTAATAGTTAACCTTACTATTACTACTTACTACAGATTAGTAAGGTTTATTTAGGTAGAAATAGTAATAGAAGATTATTAGGTCTAACTTAAAGTAAGACTACTAATCTCTTAATCTATTTAGACGTTTTTGATAATAACCTCTTACCTAACTTAAGGTAAAGTAACGTCCCTTTGATATTTATACTAATATATCTTACTTTTTGTAGCTAGATATCTATCTATCCTTAAGATTAATTTATAGAAGAAATATTAAGAATATCTTATATAAGTATATTTATTAAATACTTCTATTATAAGATTTACTAGATTTCTTTAGTAATGAGATTTATAGTATTCTAAGTCTCGGAATCTCTTTATATTCTTCTTCTTTTTCTTTATATTCTTCTATACTCTCTCTTCGTTTTCTTTACTTAACTAGTAGATAGCTTCCCTCTCTGAAATTAAATTTTACCTATATAACACTAATAAATAGGATTAGTAAATAGTAAAAATAGAGTTTTCTATCTCTCCCTTTCTTCCCTCTTTTAATCTACACTTCTTTATAATTTCCCTATAATTAGGAAATAACTAGTAAAATATCTAAACTAATAGAACTTCTCAGAAGATTTTTCAAAAACCTTAATATAATAAGTAATATAACTTCTTTAGGAGTAAGGATATTAATAAAACTAGAGCTTCTTCTTAGTAGTAAAATCTTCAGTAAATATAAAACTTTTAATTCTATTATAGAATATAACTCTAATATAATTAATAAATAAATAGTATAGATTATAGTAATATATATATATAATTACCTTTTTAGTAGAAACTTTCTAAATTTCATTAAAGATAACTTTAAGAAGTAACTAGAGGAGGTATAAGTTACTATAGAAAAATAAGTATCTTAGTATTTACAGAATATTCTCCTTATTAATAATATTAAAATAGATATAAAAGGTAAGCGGATCTACTAGGTTTTTATAAACCTAATAAAGTAGGATAACTTTATCCTATAAACTAAGGAAGAAATCTAAGAAATAGTTATAAAATTACAGAACTTTAAGATGCTTATTAATAATTAGCTAGGCTTCCTTAATAATATTATTTTTACCTAATAAATATATCTTATAATTTAGAAGTAATAACGAAAAATAACTTATTAAGATCTTATAAAGCTTAATATTCATCTAGCTACCTTAAGGAATTAATCCTAAGGAGTATCTTAATAAGTAGAGAGATTTATAGTTAATTTACTATTATTAGTAATAAATATAACTTCTTAATAATAAGGATAACTTAAATAATAAGATTTTTAAGATTAATAAGAATAATAACCTCTTTATAACTAGAACTAATAATATAAACTTCCTACTTTACTTTCTATAGTATTTCTTCTGTATATTAACTTTATAAATAATTACTAAGAGACTAGATCTCTCCCTATTAATATACTAATAGCTAAGAATATAACTAATCTAATAAAAATATATAACTTTAAGATAAAATATAGAGGAGCCCTCTATAATATCTTTAAACTAAAGATTTATATCTTTAGAGATTATTATCTAAAGTTAGATATATTTAACGATATATAGGCTGGAGTCTTTTTAATTATACTGAAAAACTAGGTTTTTAAATACTACTTTAACTACTTTAGTAATCCCCTTAATTCTATAATATTTTATAATATAGCTTACTATATTAAGAACTACTTTAAAAATAATAAGAATTAATAAGTTTACCTTACTAACTAATATAATATAATATTCAGAAGTATTATTACTAATAACTAAGATAAGATAAGAAAGAAGGTATTTAAGATCTTTTTCACTAAGCTGATATATATTTAGAGAATCTTTCCTCTTAAATAATATACTCATTTCAGCTTTTGAAATTACCTTTTAAATATATACTGAGGAGTATTAGAATACTAATTAGCTTTCTTCAGCTCCACAGTAATATACTAGAAAGTCTGTAACTAAGTATAATCTATAGTTAATATTACTATAAGCCTCTCTCCTATAATATCTTAATATATACTTAAATATACTAATAACCCTAAAGGATCTTTATTAATTAGTATAGATTAATACTAAACTAACCGAATATATAACTTACCTTAGAGGTCTTACTAAAAATATAGATATAGCTATTAAGGATACTTCTAACTACTATTTAGAGGAGAGTATTACTTAACTTCTACTATTCTATATAGCTAATTTAATAAAAATTGCTATATATATAGTAAACCTAGTTACTAGTTAATAAGATACTCTCTTAAAGGGAGAAGAGATTCCTATAATTAATATAAATCTAAATTCTATATAGTAGATATATTAATACTTACTTATTACTACTTCCTTATATAATATAAGGAAGTAGAGAGTTTAAATAATGACTTTAGAGATACTTATAAGATTACTATTAAAGATAATATAGTAGTATATTATCTCTAAGATTACTAACTTAAAATTTTACCTAAGGTATTTAGTTTTCTAAGTAACTTTCTAAATAACTTTATAACTTCTTACTTTAAAGAATAACTTATACCTCTAGATAGTTAAAAGATTATAAGGATTCTCTAGAATTAAGTAGTAACCTATATCCTAACGAAAGAAGATAATATAACTAAGGAAATTACTACTTTAGTATTTATATTTATTCTCGAAGGATACTATTTAGATATAGTTTTCTAAGGGATTTTACCTAATTTAGATACCGCTAGTTATTCTATAGTTAGCTACTTTTAGTTTAATATTCTGAAATAAACTATTCTTCTCTCTATTTTCTTGAAAATTTCTAGAGGAGAATTAATTTCTATTTACTTTAGAGGAGGTAAACTTATAAAGATAATGGGTATAGTTAATATATCTACACTACTTAGTATAATAATATTCTATATAGTTTCTTATAAACCTCTTTTTCTACTATACTTTACTAATATAAATTACTTAGATATTATTTTTAATAATATCTGTAACTAGCTATATTAAAATAAGAAGGTTATTTTAGTTATATATAAATAGGGATATCTATAGATATTATGAGATAAGGAGGAGATACTTACTTCCTTATACTTAATAGAGATTAAGATCCAGAGACTTTATCATTACTTTAAATATCTATTTATTATATATCTTTAAGAAATTCTCTATAAAGCTAGATATTTAGTAAATTAAGAAGCTCTTATAGCTTTCCAAAAATACTACTACTAGTATTAGATATATTATATTACCCCCTCTTAATTTAAGTTTATCCTCTACAATAATATTAACTTTAACTTTAAAGTTATTATTAATATCTTTTACCTTAAAGGTAACTACTCTATGCTCTATATTATTAATATAGCTATAACTTTTAATACTACTTAATTTCTACTTAATATTTCAGTAAAATTAATATAGGAAGCTCTTAAGGTATATTAGATTAATATTTACCTAAGTCCACCTGATTTTATCTCTACTAATACTAGAATAAACTTCTAATCTGAAGACTTTTATTTAGAAGCTAAAATAATAAGCTTAACTGTCAGGATTATATTTATTAAGATCTATAATAGTATTAATAAAGTAGAATATTACTATATCTTTCTCCGTTATATATATAAGATCTATTATTAAGAATATCTATTATTATTATAAGAGTATTACCTTCAGGCTACTTATAAGTTAATAAATAATACCGCTAGTCTAAATAGTCTTATACTTATACTCCTTATCTTTAGAGCTTACTTCCAGATTACTAAGGATTCTACTTTATTTCCGGAGATAGTCTTATAGGTATAGGTAGTCTAAAAAGTAACTGAAGCTATTTACTATAAGTATATAAAAAGGATTATTAATACTGCCGCAGCTACTTATAATAGTCCTAATATATTATAAGTTATAAGCTTCCTACTATAGTTTCTTATATATATATAGTGAGAAAAGAAAAATTAGTAAAGCTTCTTCCGCCTACTTATTACTTATAGTGAGATATATATTATTAACTTTCCTTATAGTTCTCGGAAGTTTTACTTAACTACTATAAAAGTATATTATGAGAGTAATAATATTTCTCCTTAACTATATATTCTAGTAGAAGTATAAGAATACTTCTAATATAGATATAATAATAGTAATACTAATAAGGCTGGAGATTCCTCTTAAGAAGCTTCACCTACCTTAATCTTATTTCCTATTATTCTCAAACCTCTAAATACTCTAGAGATACTAGAAGATAATAGTATCCTTCCTCCTTATATTAAAAGTAATATATTACTACCTTCTAATAAGAATAAATATACTAAATATCAGAGGATAATAATATTATTTCCTAAACCTCTATAAACCTTATTTAATTAGTTTACCTCTATATAATAAGAAGGTAATTAGGAAGACTACTTTATAGCTTTCCTTATAGCTAAGGAAGAAGCTAACCTAACTCTCTCTTAATCTCTCTGCTAAAAAGGAATTATTATTCCTTTTAGCTTTCTCTTTAAATAGTTAAAAAAGAAGGAAATAGGAAGTGTTATTAATAATAGTATAATTAAGGTTATTTAGTATAATTCTATTCTCTATAAAGACTATACTATCTTTAAGTTTTAAATTATTAACAAGATTAAGAATAAAGATAGTAACTAAGTATATAAGAAGTTAAAGTTTATAATTTAAGGTTTTAGAGATAATAGGAAGCTTATAATTCTTACTTAGGTTTCTATAATTTAGAGAAGTAGCTAAAGATTAATTATAGTTATTACCTTTATATTAATAAAAGATAAAGGTTTCCTCTTCTAGCTAAAAGATATTATTTAAACTCATATTTAGGCTAGAACTAAACTCACAAGAAATATCATAGTTAAGTTACTTACTGACCTTAAAAACTAATACCCTCTAGAATTTATAATAATCATTATTAAATTACTCTATACCTTAGCTGAAGCTAGTATTTACTAGTGGATAATATACTTAAAATATTATAAAGAATAGTTATATATAGAGATATCTACCTATAATTCTTGCCTCTTTATATTTTAACTTAATAATAAGGTATTTAGTATAATTAGTATATAAACTGATAATATCCTTAGTTTTTCTAATACTGTTTTTACTTAATAAGAGGATAAAGAACTAGCGAAAGTTTTCCTTATAGTAAAGCCTAAAACTTTCCTTATAAAGTTAATATTACTAATTGTGAAAGGCTGGATCTGGGCTTATTTAACCGGAAGGTAGCGTAAAATACTATTTATTTAGAACTAAGGAGTAAAAGAGAAGCTTTTATAGATACGTGGAAAAGTCTGTATATATAATACTATATAGAGCCTACTGGGGCCCCACCTGGGCGAAGGGGTTAGCTTCGGATACCTAAGTACAGCCCTGGCTGGATATCCAGATATAGCTTATAATATTACCCCCCTCCTCCCCAGCTGCCGCCCGGCTGGAGGCTATAAGCTAGATTTCTATTATTATCTATAATTAGCTTATATATTACCTTATACTACTCTAGAGCTACTATATCTATAATAATATTAACAGGCTCCTATATAGAGTTTATATACTCTTCCTATTTAACGAGAGCCTCTTATTAATACCCTCTCCCTACTCAGTATATCCTTACAGCCAGAATACTTTTTACTAGCTATTTAACCTCCTTATTATTATCCACTAATAGTAGTAGCTAGCTATTAACTATAATCTACCTAGGTAGTAGATTAGTAGCAGCTCTCTAGAGTAAATCTATATAGAACTATAAGTAAAGAGACCCCAGAGTATCTAGCTTTATAATATATAGTAAGAGAATCTTCACTACTATATATTTATAGTATAGTTAGGTTAGCTTTCAGTTTAACTTTAGTAACTTATAGTTAGATATATTTAACTATATCTTATTACTAACTTAATATTAATCTGTAGGGAACTGGATCCTATTCGCCTGAGCCTCTAACTTCTACTGGGTAGTAGCTATCTCTATATAGATATATATTATTACTAACTATATTCTCTCAACTAGCTAGTAGGCTGCAGCCTTACTACTACTAAGTAGTTTTATATACTCCTTAGTAACCAGAATAGAGTTAATATAATATCTATAATTTATAAAGAAAGATATAGTCTCTATTATATTATACTACTAATTACAGAAAGCTAACTATATAATAAGTAGCAGGTTATTCTAGTTATCTTAAAACTAGTAGGTAAATACCCTTAAAACCGCTTAAATCTCCTAGTTATACTATTCTATAATCCTATCAGTCTGTAAGTAGTAATTAATACTTAATAGGTATATAATATTTATTAACCTACAGAACTCCTTCTAGAAGTAACTTACCCAGTTAGACTCTCTATTACTTATAATAGAGTATAATATTCTATAGAATCTATAGTAGTAACTGAGGAACTACTAAATATATACTTCCGCCTCTATTATATCTATCTCCTCTAATATAGAGGCTTTACTTAGTTAATTAATAATAACCTAGAGGTAATAGCTACCTTATCCTTTTATAGGAAGTAAGTTAGTAATAAAATCTATTAATAGATTAGAATGTAACTAGTTAGATATTAGTAAGAATTTTAGGAATCCCTTCTTAGTCTGCCTCTAGATATAAATACCTCTATATATATTACAGTTATATATAAATTAGTAGACACTCTATAACTATCCAGACTAGTAGAACTATTAGCTTACAATTTCCAGTATACTATTATACCCTAAGTAGCCTACAGGGGAGGAATTATATAACTTCTATACTAATCTAATTCTAAGCTTATTATGGAAGCTATTACTCTCTTTACTATTTAGTATCTAAAGTCTCTCTCTAAAAGTAAACTATCCCAGTATATTAATAGTATATTTAGTAATCTGGATCTTAATATAGAAATTAGGAGGGAAGTTACACTCCCCCTACTAAACTACTATAAAAATCCATTAGTATAAAAAGTCTCTCTCAGTAGTATAGTTCTATATCTCTTATAAGTTTAGTCTTCCTTTAAAAACCTAAGTACTAATAATATCTATATATTCTACCTGGAGCTTTATGGGGATAATAATATTTAGGATAATCTATATTATCTATCCCTATTACTTCTTATTATCCTACTCTTTAGAAGTATCCTATTTCCTCCAGGAGAGGATATTAGAAGCTACTACCTAGGCGTCCAGCTGGTATTTAAAGTAAAAGTTATACTAAGATAATTCCTCTACTTACTAGCTCTACCTTTCTGTAAGTTATTATTTCTTTATAAAATACTTAAGGTTTTTATAGTTAGTAAGGATTTTAAACTTTTTAGTACTTTATAGCTTCACTCTCTACGTCTGTAAGTATTCTAGTATTATAAGGAGTTTCTTATTGTGGATTAAGTAATTAAACTCTATAGGGGTTAGATATTAGGAGTGGAAGGCTACTAGATACCTCACTCCAGCCTTATCAGCTTAAGTTAACATGCCTCCTAGAGTATACCCTAAATAGTCTATCTTTACTATTATTAGAGCATTAAGGTTAAATATCTACAGAATCAGTTCTATAGTGAAAAGTTATTTTAGTGTGAGGAAAGCCTCCTACTGCTTTAGTCTCTAGTTAAAGGGAACTAACTTCTAAGTTAGGCAGTTTAAAAGCTCTATAATAATATTATACTGAAATATAAAGATCTTATAGTAGTTTATAAACCTAAGGAAACTATAGATACTTTTTAGTAAGCTAGGGGGAAGCTAGTTAGTAATAACTTCTAACTTCTCAGAATTATAAGAGAAGCTTTTTCTAGCTATTATAATATATCTAATATACTTAACTATAGTAACTGAGAACTTATATTTCTTAGGATCTAACTTAAAGTTTACATCAGTAAGGTAGCTGAGTATCTAGTAGACCTTCTCTTTATACTCCTTTCGCAAGCTACTAATATAAATAAAAATATTATTAATATATACTATAATAAAGTTATCTAGAAACTATTATAAGTAGCTATTAATATACTATTAAAATATAGTGGGAGCACTAATAAGTCTAAAGGGGTATACTACCTATTTAAAGAAGCTATAATATATCCAAAAAGCTATTTTCTCCTGATCTACTTTATTAATTCTGATCTTATAGAATATAGTAATAACGTCAAGCTTAGTATACTATTAGGCAGTAGTAACCCTCTAGAGGGTCTCTAATATAAGGAGGAGGGAGTAATAATCCTTCTTTATAATAGTATTAAGAGCTTTATAATCCACACAGAAGTATATTCCTCTACCTAACTTTCTTATAAAGAAGACTAGAATATTAGTGGAGAAGCTACTTACTTTAATAAATTCCTTATTAAGTAAATCCTCCAGGATCTTCTGAAATACTAGAAGTTTCTCCTATAATATACTATAGAGGGGTCTCTATAGGAGGTCTAGTTCCTATTCCTTATTATTAGGAATTAATAGGATATAGTAGTCTATCCCTAGTCAGCTGGGGGGCAGCTAGTATACTGAATCTAGATAGAAAAGATCTAGGAATTCCTTTAAGATATGTATAGGGATATAATCCCTTAGGTCTACCTCCATCTTTAAGGCTAATACTTTCTTAATATCTACTAAACTAATGGATATAATCTAGTAGGAGCTTAGTACCTCACTAGTATGCTATATAGTATACTAACAGATAAATATAAATAAATTAGTATTAAGTAGCTAAGCTAACTAGATCTCCTTAAGCTATACTAGCTTATTCTAATATTCTAAGTATATTATTACACTATCTTTCCTATATATTATCCGTTAGGCTCCAGCGTTATAGATAATATAATTATCCTCTATCTATAGCCACCTAAAATATAAGAGTAGCTACAGGCTCTCTATAATATAAATATAGATTTTCTATATATAGCTACTAACTTCTAAAGTCAGGATAGCTACCCCCTAGGTGTTACTAAGTAATAACTTAGTAGTATATCTCCTTATCTATCTTTTTAACTTATTAACTAGCAGGAGGTAAAGTTTCTTTATAAGGAAGGTATTAATAATAATGTAGATATTATAACCTATATTAATAAGTATATTAATAAAATAATTTCTATTAATTCTAGTCTAAATAGTAGCTAACTATTAGTTACTTACTTATTTCTTTTCCTGTTACTTTCCCTATCTTGTTACTTCTACCTTAGTTAGCTTTAGAGCCTAACTTTACTCTAGAGTTACTTTTTTCCCAAATTCTTACTATTATTAGGTAGGGTAGTATTACCCCCCTGGTTATCCTCAGTATAATCTAGAGTAGCTGTAGTTTTTATAATTTTTATATTAGTTTTCTTATATTTTTAAGCTCTATAGTTCCTGCGGATATAGTTTTTCTTACTATACTTAAAGTATTAATAGGTATCCTAGTGGTTTTTAGAGCGTTCCTTAGGGGTAGAGGAGGAGCTACTAAAGCTTCAGCGTTATTATCGCTCCTTAACTACCCTAATTATTATAACGTCACCCTCTATATTATAAGTAGTAGGTCTCTAGTGGGGTAGCTAATAGTATACTAGTATTTTCTTTATATATTTAAGCTTCTAAGCTATATCTTAAACCTTAGATAACTAAAGTCTATACTCTGTGGGAAGGTTAACTATAATAAGTAGCTCCTTGAGGCGGGAGAGTAAGGTAGCCTCTAGTAGGGAGATCTAGACTATATCTAGCTATATATACCCTCTAGTGTTAGCTAGAGTCTTTTTAAATTAAGATAGAAAAATAATTAGGCGTTTATTTTCCTTCTGTCTGAAGCTTTATAGTTAGGTAATAGTGTAGAACTAACTATCAGGATTTAGGTAAGTTCTATTTAGGTAACCTATAAAATTATTTAGATTATAAGAGTTCTCTAACTCTCCTACTATATAGAAAGTTTCAACTACCTACTGAAAACTGGAGTCTAAGTAGGAGTAAATTAGATACTAATATTTCTAATTACTATTAAAAAAATAGTAGTTAATCTCAAGCTTAGCTTTTATCTATTAGGTTTACACTCACCATTTCTTCCACTTACCTGAAAACTTCAGGAATAGGGGAAGAAGCTTCCTCTAGTAGTTAGCTACTAGCGGGAGTATAATAATATTATTAACCCTAAAGGCTATGATCCTAATAGATATCATTCTAGAGGTTACTAGAGTATCCTAATATAAGCTAGAGGTATTTGTTATAGTAGCTACCTGGGGGTTACTACTTACTATAGTGTCTCATTTTACTAACTTATATGAAAGCTTATTAATCCTCTAGTAGAGAGAATTTAAAGTATACTATAACTACTACTAAAGTAGTTTACTTATAGAGTTACTACCTATAGGGGTATCCTGGGAGGCTCTAGTACCCTCTATTATTCTTTATATTAGTTACCTATTATATAGTATTATATCCTAGGAGCTGCATTTAACTAGATTATATACTTAACTAGTGGGAAGTTACACTTTACCTAATATTATCTATATAGTAAATAAAACTGAGTTCTAAATATATAAAAAGCTGGACCTAGACTTATTCAACCGGAAGGTAGCGTAAAATACTATTTATTTAGAACTAAGGAGTAAAAGAGAAACTTTTATAGGTATATAGAAAAGTCTGTATATATAGTGCTATATAGAGCCTACTGGGGCCCCACCTGGGCGAGGGGGTTAGCTTCAGATACCTAGGCACAGCCCTAGCTGGACATCCGGATATAGCCTGTAACACTAATATTAAACAGAGATATACTCTCTCTCTAAGGTAAAAACCTCCTTCTCAAATAAAAAAACTAAAGCTATAAGTTTACTATTATTAATATTCTTATAAACCCTAAGATACTTAAGAAAGTCTATATTAAATAATATATATATAAAATATATATTACTTTAATTTACCAGCCTGAAGTACTCTTTAACCTCTTATATATAGTATAATAATAATAACCCTCCAGTAATAATACTAATACTTTTAATAAGTATATTAAATAGTAAATAGAATACTTAGATCGAAAGTTAACTTTCATCCCTCTTAACCTCTCTAAAATCTACCTCTCTATTTTTATAGATAGTTTCTTTACTAATAACGTTAACCTATTATCTTAACTGGAATTTATAATAATTCTAGGCTAAGAGATAGCTACTGGTAAAGGTAAGTTTATAATCTAAAGTAACTTAGTTTATTACTTTTTAACTAAAAGTAAAAAAGTAACTAGAAGTATATTTACCTTAGCGATCTATATTATAGTTACTAGTATAGATTTTATATATATTATTACTATATTTCTGCGAAAGATTATAGCTTATTATAACCTTCCTTCTATCTTTATAATTATTTATACTAACTTAAACTTATTATATAAATACTTTATAAAGCTTAGTATTATAAAAGAGAAGAAGCTTATAATTAATATTATAGTTTTAAGATAATTATAAAAATATTAAGAACTCTTAAAAATATAGTGGATTAATAATGAGGATAATCTTACTTATATCTTCACTAAAAGGTCCCTAAACTATACTCTAGAGAGATTTATTAATATAAATAATGTAATAGTTTATATAGAGAGATAGATTACTTATTCAGAATAAAAAGAGGAAATTTAGAAAGTTATTCAGTTAAAAGATATAGATTATTTAATTAATTTTATCTTATATATAGAGATATAGTATACTATAATTAAAAAGTAAAAAGGAAGTTTACTAGTATTAGTAGTATAATAGCTATAGAGCTATTAGGGTCCTACAGTATACTAACTATATAGTGTAGCTTAGTAGCGGAAACTACCGCTATTAGTAATAACTAGCTACCAGTTATCACTAGCTGCTAGGTAATTAGTAACTAATTACCTAGAGTATCTAGATCTAGCTTATATATAGCCTATAGGCTACACACTATAAATGTTACGGGCCAGCCCCGTACGGAACACGCTACGGAACATCCTACTTAAGTGCAGCCAGATAATAAGTGGACGACTTGTTGTTATGTACCTTTTGACGAGGCTATGCGATATAGCTTAATTGGTAGTACTGTTTGTATGCGTGTGTGTGTATATGGGTACTGAAGGCCGAGACGTTATTGGCTGCAACGCTACGCCCCCCGGTCGGAGCCAGCCCTTCACACTATATTATTCTTAATATTAGTTTTATTAGTATTTCTAGAGTTATTATTTAAGCTTTCTATTTTCTTATATTATATAAGGAAATAGTAATAAGTAGATATTAATATATCTATTATATAGAAGTTAGATTTATATTAATTATAGAATTTTCTTTTCTTCTTAAGACAGTATTTTATTAACTACTAATTAAGGTTATTATATATATAGTAATTGTTATTAAATTAGCTATATATAATAGTAGGAATTAAGTAATATTCTCCTCTAAATAATATTTAGAAGTATCTTTAATAGTTATATTTATATTTTTAGTAAAAGCTTTAGGGTAAGTTAAATATCTAGTTAGTTTAGTATTAATTTATACTAATTGATAAGGATCCCTTAGAATTATTAGTATTTTGAAATGTATATTAAGATATTATAGAAAGGAGGCTTATAGTAGTATTAATAGTAAATTATAATTAGTTATAAACTTTCTAGTTTACTACTATACGGCTAAAGAGAATTAACTAGTATTCTAATATTTCTTAGTATATATTTAAGAGGTAGTTTTAGAGGTTGAAATTAATATACTATTTAAGAGGGAAGGTTTTCTAAATATATATTAGCTTAGTAAAAAGAATTTAAAATATCTTCTTTCTTATTTTATCTTAGTTATTAGTAATAATAGTTCTAAATATTATATTATACTAGTTAGTAAAATAAATTTATTAACTTTTATTATTTTTAAAGTAGTTTTTAATATAGTAAGCTATATTATAAAATATTATGGAATTAAGAAGATTATTAAGGTAGTTAAAGTAGTATTTAAGAGTCTGGTTTTTTAGTATAATTAGAAAGATTTTAGCCTATATATAATTAGATATATTTAACTTTAAATAATAGTTTTTAAAAAAATAAATTTTTAATTTAAAGATATTATAGAAAGCTTCTCTATATTTTATCTTAAAGTTATATATTTTTATTAAATTAGTTATATTTTTAGCTATTAGTATATTAGTAGGGAGTAGTCTGGTTTCTTAGCGATTATTTGTAAAGTTAATATATAGGGGAGATATTATATAGGGTGAAGCAGAAGGTTTATACTATTAGTTTTAGTTATAAGGAGGTTATTGATTTTATTAGTCTTGAAAATCTTATTATTTAAGTTATTTTTATTACTAAAAGGTTATATTTTTTACTAATAATAGTAAATTAATTATAAATCTCTCTACTTATCAAGATACTTCTTAGGATTAATTCCTTAAGGTAGCTAGATAAATATTAAGTTTTATAAGGTTTTAATAAATTACTTTTTATTATTACTTCTAGAGAGTAGGATATATCTATTAGGTAAAAGTAATATTATTAAGAAAGTCTGGTTAGTTATTAATAAGTATCTTAAAATTCTGTAATTTTATAACTATTTTCTAAATATCTTTCTTAGTTTATAAAATAAATTTATTTTACCTTATTAGGTTTATAAGAATTTAGTAAATCTATTTACCTTTTATATTAAGTATAATATTATAAGTAAAGAGAGTATTCTATAAATACTAAGGTATTTATTTATCTATAGTAGCTTATATTTCTTCTAGCTACTTCTTAAAGTTATTTTTAAAGAAGTTTAGAAGCTTTCTACTAAAAAGGTAGTTATATATATATATTACTATAATTTACACTATTTAGTTATTAATTTAGTTAGAATTACACTTTATAATAGAATTAAATACCTTTTATTTACTAAACATCTTACTATTAAAAAAGAATTTTAGTTTTATTAGTATTTATACTTCTAAGGAGGTTATATTACTTATTATACTAAGGTTTTAAAAAGAATTTCTAAGAAATTCTATTAGCTTAAATATTTTACTTATTATTTTCTAACTATAGGGAAATTATAAAGAGATATGAATTAAAAGAGGGAAGATAGGAAAAAATAGAAGATTCTATTTTTACTATTTACTATTTCTATTTATTAGTATTATATAGGTATAATTTAATTTCAGAAAAGAAAATTATCTATTAGTTAAATAATAGAAGAAAAGAAAGAGGATAGAAGAATATAGAAAAGAAAAAGAGGAATATAAGGAAATTTAGAAAAACTTAGAATACTATAAATTTCTTTATTATAGAAGTTTAGTAAGCCTTATAATAAGAATATTTATTAAATATATTAATATAAAGTAGATTTAGGATTTCTTCTGTAAGTTAATTTTAAATATAAATAACTATCTAACTATTAGAATTCAGATATATTAGTGTAATTATTTAGTTACTTTTACTCTATACTAGTAGTGGTATCTAAGCTCTTCACCCTATATATAGTTCCAACTATATAATATACCCAGCAATAGTGTTTATACTAATACTAACTTATAACTAGTTTAAACGGTAATAAAATTACCTATTATTATAGATAATTATGCCCCCAGTTATAATATTTAACCCTATAGTGAAGGAAGACCTTATAATAATAATTAGTAAGAGCTTTAGTAAGACTAAAGCTTGATATATATAGCTGAAAGTAACTATTAAAGTTATAAGGTTAAGAACCTTTATAAATCTCTTAAAGATAGAATAAAATAAAAAGCTGAAAGCTAAATATTCTATAATTTATTACTTTTCTATATTCTTATAATAAAATTAAAACCCCTTTAAAATCTATATAGCTACTTATAACTAGGGGAATATAATAGTTGAAACTAAATACTTTATTATAACCTCTATAATTGGAGGTATTAATATTTCCTAAAGAATCTGAATAATATTATTAATACTAATATTAATAGGCAGACTCCAGAAATTCAGAAGAAACTTATCTAGCTATTTTATAATATACTATATTAAGCTAATAATTTAAAAGACTAGTTATTAATGGGATAGTATTCTTATATTAATATATTATGTTAATTACTAAATACTTTAGAGTATTATATTATTATAATTAATAGAGTTTTAGATATTATATAGTTATACTAAATATATCTAAATTTATATCATTATTATCTATATATTAGCTGTATTTAATTAAAGTATTAGGATTATTTACTAATAAAAGTAAGCTAAATTCCACTATATTTATATAGAGATTATAAGTTGGCTTATATTAATAGTGGAAAACTTTTATTTTAGTAGTAGAATACTTTTATATTGGGGGCGTAAAGTTTTATTTTAGGGGTAAGTAGGATAGAATAAAAATATTAAGGTTACGGATATTAAGGTTTTAATAAGTATTTAAATAGAGTAGCTATAGTTAGTAGTAATTAAATTTGTTAAGATATTTAAATTATATATAGATAGCGTAAGGACGTAAGATTAATGCGGAAGAAGTTATCAGTTATTTATTATCTACGAAAAGATTGATATAGAGTGAGTATACTAGCTGCTATAGCTACGAGGAATTCAGGCTTAAATTAACTTAAAGCTAGCTGTAGTAATTAGCGGGTACGTGGGAGGGCTAAAGTTATACTTCAGGAGGTAATATATCCACTAATAGTTACAATAGAGAGTAAGCTATTAGCCCCTCCCATTAATATAATTATTAATAAAATATTATTTTATTTTAAATTAGGCAAGAGGTTATTATTAATAATATCTAAATAGATTAAGAGATTAGTAGCTTTACTTTACGTTAAATTTAATAGTTTCTTAGTACTATTTCTATCTAAATAAACTTTACTAATCTGCAGTAAGTAGTAATAGGAAAATTAACTACTAATTAATATTAGTTTTACTAGGGGAAGATATATTATATATACTATTATATATAGTATGCTCATAGAGTTAAAAATATCAATATTTATAGTATATAGCCTATAGGCTATATATAGGTAAGATTTAGATACCCTAAGTAATTAGTTATTAATTACCTGTCAGCTAGTAATAATTAGTGGCTAGTTATTACTAGTGGCTGATCTCCACCACTAGGTTACGCTATATAGTTAGTATACTGTGGGGCTTTAATAGCTTTATAGTTATTATACTACTAATAATAAATATAGTTATATACCTACTATATTCTACTACTAAAACGTACCTACTACTTACTACTAACTGGAGTTAAATTAAATAGTAATTAGTAAGTAATTACTATACTATAGATTTTAAGTATTATATAGTATTATATACTATATAATATAGAGAGAATATTGTTAAGTATTTATAATAAATTATTATATATATCGTATTAGTATATATAATATAATTACACTCTATGAGATAACTTAATACTAATTAGTAATTAATCTTTCTATTTTTATTATATTACAGATTAGGAAGATTTACTATACTGAAGAAAGTTAAGATTAACTTATTACTAGAGTTATTATATACTTTATATATTATATATAATCTTACCGTATAGATATGAACTGATATCCTAGTTATTTATTATTATTATTACTTTCACGTAGTTTATATAGCTACATAAGTAGAAATAGAAACTTTATAGTCTAACTATTTACTTAATATAACTATAGTATAGTAGGCTATCCTATAGCCTATAATAGTTAAACTAAGAGTTAAACTAATACTGGCAACTTTTCATTAATACTATAGTAATATCAAAGTCTATATATAAATACCTACATAGCTTACTACTAAATACCAACCATCTTTTTCGACAGCTTTCTTTTATTTCTGAAACTATAATATATCTATTTCTCTATATATATCAAGCTATAATAGAGCGGATAGGCACCAGAAAGCTACTAGGTTTCCTATAAGAAAGTATTAATATCTAGAATAATAGTTATTTTAAGTAGAGAAACTTAAATACTAATATAAAGTAGTAGCTAAGTAAGGAAGAAATAAGTTTAAATAGTTATATAATATAATATATATATATTTAAAAACTCTATTACTTAATGTAAACTTAGCCTAAAATATTCAAGCTTATATATATTTTAAATATATTAATCAGTATAATTATAATAGTATTTTAGATATAAATTACCTAAATGGAAGAAGCTGATAGCTTACTCTCTATTGTAACTATTAGTAGATATATTACTTCCTGAAGTATAATTTCAGCCTTTCCACCCCCACTAACTACTGCAGCCAGCCTCAAGTTCGTTTAAAGCTAAACTTCTTATAATTATAGCAGCTAGTATACTTACCATATATTAAGTTCTTTAATAATAAATAATTAATAGCTTCTTCTATATTAACCTTATATTCTTATATTCTTATACTATGTATATATAATTTAAATATCTCGAGAGATTTATTTACTACTAATTACAGCTACTCTACTTAAATACTTATTATAATCTTAATATCTATAATTCTAATATCTTTCAGATTATATTCTACTTACCTCTTAGATAAACTTTTACGCCCCTGATACGAAAGTTTTCCGCTATTAATATAAACGTTTTTCACTATTAATATAAGCTAACTTATAATCTCTATATAAGTATAATAGAATTCAGTCTACTTTTATTAGTAAATAATCTTATTATATTCATAAAATGCAGCTAATATATAAATAATAGTAATATAGATATAAGTATATTTAATATAACTATATAGTATTTAAAACCTTAGTAATTATAATACTATAATACCTTAAGATATCTAGTAACTAATATAATATATTAATATTAGGATACTATCTAATTAATAACTAGTTTCCGAAATTATTAGCTTAATATAGTATATTATAGAATATCTAGATAATTTCCTTCTGAATATCTAGAGTCTATTTATTAATATTAGTATTTATAATATTACTTAGATTCTCTAGAAAATATTATTATCTCTAGTTATAAAGATTATAATAGAATATTTAGTTTCTATTATTATATTTCCCTAGTTATAGGTAGCTATATAAATTTAAGGGGAATTTCAGTTTTATTATAAAGAATATAAAAAAGTAATAATATCGGTAGTATAATAACTATAGGATTATTAGAGCTCTACAGTATACTAACTATATAGCGCAGCCTAGTGGCGGAAACTAACTACTAGTGATAACTAGCTACTAGTTATTACTATCTGCTAGGTAATTAGTAACTAATTACCTAGGGTATCTAGATCTAGCCTATATATAATCTATAGGCTATATATTTTAAATTTAAATATTTTTAACGTTATTAGTATACTATATATAATAATATATATAATATACTTTCCTCTAGTGAAATTAATACTAATTAGTAATTAACCTTACTATTACTATTTACTATAAATTAGTAAAGTTTATTTAGATAGAAATAGTAATAGAAGATTATTAAGTTTAACTTAAGGTAAAGTTACTAATCTCTTAATCTATTTAGATATTTCTAATAATAACTTCTTATATAACTTAAAGTAAAGTAATATTTCTTTTATAATTATACTAATATATCTTAATTTTAGTAGCTAGATATCTATCTATATTTAAGATTAACTTATAGAAGAAATACTAGAAATATCTTATATAAATATATTTATTAAATATCTCTATTATAAGATTTACTAAACTTCTATAGTGAAAGAATTTATAGTATTCTAAATATCTCTAAATCCCCTTATATTATTTTTCTTCTACTCTATATTTTTCTATCTTCTTCTTTCTCTTTCTTTACTTAATTAGTAAATACTCTTTCTCTCTAAGATTAAATTTTACTTATATAATATTAATAAATAGAATTAATAAATAGTAAAAATAGAATCTTTTATTTCTCTATTCTTTTTCCCTCTTTCAATTTATATTTCTATATAATTTCCCTATAGTTAGAAAATAATTAGTAAAATATCTAAACTAGTAGAACTTCTTAGAAGATCTTTCAAAAACCTCAGTATAATAAATAATATAGTTTCTTCAGAAATAAGAATATTAATAAAACTAAAATTTCTTTTTAGTAGTAAGATTTTTAGTAAATAAAAAGTTTTTAATCTTATTATAAAGTATAATTCTAACTAAATTAATAACCAAATAGTATAAATTATAGTAATATATATATATAATCACCTTTTTAGTAGAAACCTCTTAAACTCCTTTAAGAATAACTTTAAGAATTAGCTAGAAAATATATAAACTATTATAGATAAATAAATACTCTAGTATTTATAGAATATTCTCCTTATTTATAATATTAAGATTAATATAAAAAGTAAATAAATCTACTAAATACTTATAAACTTAGTAAAGTAAGATAAATTTATTCTATAAACTAAAGAAGAAATCTAAAAGACAATTATAAAATTATAGAACTTTAAGATACTTATTAATAACTAACTAGACTTCCTTAATAATATTATTTTTACCTAATAGATATATCCTATAATCTAGAAATAATAATAAAAAGTAACTTATTAAGATCTTATAAAGTTTAATATTTATCTAGCTACTTTAAGAAACTAATCTTAAGAAATATTTTAGTAAGTAGAGAGATCTATAATTAACCTACTATTATTAGTAATAAATATAACTCCTCAGTAATAAAGATAACTTAAATAATAAGATTTTGAAAATTAATAAAAATAATAACTTCCTTATAACTAAAACTAATAATATAAATTTCCTATTCTATCCTCTATAATATCTCCCCTATATATTAATCTTATAAATAATTACTAAGAAACTAGACTACTCCCTATTAATATACTAATAGCTAAAAATATAACTGATTTAATAAAAATATATAACTTTAAGATAAAATATAGAGAAGCTTTCTATAATATCTTTAAATTAAAAATCTATATTTTTAGAGATTATTATCTAAAGTTAGATATATCTAACTATATATAGACTAAAGTCTTTTTAATTATACTTAAAAATTAAATTCTTAAATATTATTTTAATTACCTTAGTAATTCTCTTAATCTCCTAATATTCTATAATATAGCTTATTATATTAAGAATTATTTTAAAAGTAATAAAAGTTAATAGGTTTACTTTACTAACTAGTATAATACAATATTCAGAAGTATTATTACTAATAATCTAGATAAAATAAAAAAGAAAGTATTTAAGATCCTTTTCACTAAGTTAATATATATTTAATAAACTTTTTATCTTGAATAATATACTAATTTCAGCTTCTAAAACTACCTTTTAAGTATATACTAAGAAATATTAAAGTATTAGTTAACTTTCTTCAGCTTTATAGTAATATACTAGAAAGTCTGTAACTAATTATAATTTATAGTTAATATTACTATAAGCCTCCCTCCTATAATATCTTAATATATACTTAAAAATACTAATAATTCTGAAAGATCCTTATAAATTATTATAAATTAATACTAAACTAACTAAATATATAATTTATCTTAGAGTTTTTACTAAAAATATAGATATAACTATTAAAAATACTCCTAACTACTATTCAGAAGAAAGTATCACTTAATTTCTACTATCCTATATAGCTAATTTAATAAGAAATACTATATCTATAGTAAGTTTAGCTGCTAGTTAATAAGATACTCTCTTAAAGAGAGAAGAAACTCCTATAATTAATATAAAACTAACTTCTATATAGTAGATATATTAATATCTACTTATTATTATTTCTTTATTTAGTATAATGAAATAGAAAGCTTAAATAATAACTTCAGAAATATTCATAAAACTACTATTAAAAATAATATAATAATATATTATCTCTAAGATTACTAGCTTAAAAATTAACTTAAAATATTTAGTCCTCTAAATAACTTTTTAAATAACTTTATAATTTCTTACTTTAAAAAATAATCTATATTTCTAGATAGTTAAAAAATTGTAAGAATCCTCTAGAACTAAATAGTAATTTATATTCTAATGAAAGAAGATAATATAACTAAAGAGATTACTATTTTAGTATCTATATTTATCCTTGAAGAATATTATTTAGATATAGTTTTCTAAGGAATTTTACCTAACTTAGATACTACTAGCTACTTTATAGTTAGCTACTTTTAGTTTAATACTCTAAAATAAACCATCTTTCTCTCTATTATCTTAAAAACTTCTAGAGGAAAATTAATCTCTATTTATTTTAGAAGAAGTAAACCTATAAAAATAATAGATATAGTTAATATACTTATACTATTCAGTATAATAATATTCTATATAATTCCTTACAAAACTCTATTTCTATTATATTTCACTAATATAAATTACTTAGATATTACTTTTAATAATATTTATAACTAATTATATTAAAATAAGAAAATTATCCTAATTATATATAAATAGAGATATCTATAGATATTATTAGATAAAGAGGAGATATTTACTTCCTTATAATTAATAGATATTATAGACCTAAGCTTTAGGGCTTATGTAGGATATAGCCACACAGGCTCTATAGAGCTACCATCCCTATAATCTAGTGAAAAGTTTTCACTATAGGTGTAAACTCTTTAAGTTTATCATAATACTATTTAGATACTACTGGGGCACCTCTTATAGCTAGCCTCTAATATTAATAAACTTCCTATCTAAATCTAACTTAGCAGTAAATAGTAGACTAAATAAATAATATAGAAGATAATAAAGATAATAGTAGATACTAATATTATAGAATTCTTAATAGAAGTTCTAACAGACTAATAATAAATAAACCTAATTACAGATAAAAACTAAGCTCTCTAAGAAATTCTTATATAATTTTAATAAAACTATAAAGTAGTTTTATAGACTATATAGACCTCTTTGATAAAGAGGAAGCTTCTCCCAATTAACACTCTCTTTAATAGTAATATTCTTTACTTTCCAGTATAGAAGATAACTATATAGTATAAGCTTAAGGTTAATTAGGTTTTTATTAGAAAACTAGAGGATTTTCAATAGTTCCTTTAAACTAACCTCTCACTAAAAGTCTAGATATAGATTAGTAACTTCTATATAATCTAGAAGCCTCTATATAGTTAGGATATTAACATTTTCCTTTAGTATCTTACTAAATATTATAAAAACCTCCACTATAGTATTTAAGTTTTCAAGAAGATATAATACTTCTAATAAAAACCTAAGTAGATATTTACAGAATTCTTTATTAAATTTAAATTAGCTATAAGTTAGATAAAGAAGTATACTTAAGTAGAAGATATCTAACTAAACTACCTATAGCTAACTCTCTCCCACTAGATTTAGATAATTATTTTTAGTTATAATATTAGCTAAATAGATTACTATATTATAGTTCAGTATTACTATATAATTACTATAAACTTTAAGATCCTTAATATAAAGTTACAAAGCTATAACTAACCCTAATTCTAACTATAGATAGAGTTTTCAGTTAACTAGAATAGAGATATATAGATAACTAGTATAGATATAATTTACGCTATTTTAGTACTAACGTAATATTATTATAATATTAGCTATTCTTACTAAGAGAAGTTAGGTAGCTAGGATTCTATACTAGCTAAACTTTTATTAACTATTATAATAAATATATATAAAGTTTAGTAGGTAGATTTAGTAGTTCTGTAAACTTATATACAGACTGGTATCTATATTTGCTATAGTATTAAGAACTATTTTATTACTAAATATAAGCTATATTTTACTTACTCTCCTATAATTCTAAATACTAATATCCAGACCTTATAGCTAAATAAGGAGATTATAGATAATAAGGGAAAAGAATAATCCTCTAGAAGAAACTCCCTGGAGGATAAAGTAGTATAACTACTAGCGACATTAGTATAATAATAGATAAGACTAGAGAGATATAAAACTAGATAGATAAACTATTCTTCCTAATCTCTATATTAATAAATAATATATTTTTTATCTCTATCTAAATTAATAGTAATTATAACTATTATAAAGTAGTTAGTAAGAAGTTTATAAAATAGTAGAATTTTACTATTATTAACTTCCTATAGTCTTACTAGCTAGAGACTATCTTAGATACTAATAAAACTATAATTATTATTAGGATAGCTAGAGCCTATATTAACTTAGATAGATAAATATCTAAGACCCTATTCTATATTATTCTAGATATAGTATAGCTAGTTATTCTCAGGAAACTATAATTATAATACTAAAAAGTTATTCTTAATCCTATAAAAAATAAAATAAAAATAGATATAGTTAGTAGCTTTATAATACTAGCTATTGGTAATATTCTAAAGGATATATATATAGAGGGATTTACTAATCTTATTAAACTATTAGTAATTATATTAGTTAATATAAGTGAGGAAAGTTATAAATAGATAATTACTAACCTAATATAAATTAATATAGCCCTCGCTACTATATTACTAGTAACTCTAAAGTAGCTAATATCTATCTTACTAAAAATCTATGCTTCCTTTATAAATCTATTTAATAAAGAAAAAACCTCTAGCTTTCCACTCCACTAGAGAATTCTAAATTACTATATATAGCTTAAGAAGAACCTAGATAGAACTAAACTAAATATATCCTAGAAACTACTTTATAATATACTATAAAAATATCTCTTTAAAGTATAATATTAAATTACTAACTTAATAGATAAAAGCTTAATATAAACTAACTTCTTAGTTATAAAAATATCTATCCTTCTACTTAAGAAGCTAGAAAGAAAATAGTAATTTGATATTAATTATTATATTCTTAATATTATTAGTATTTATTACTACTATTCCTTACTATTAATTAAGAAGATATTCTACTTATTATCTAAAGTAAGATAAGTTACAAAAATTAATATCTAGATAGCTTTCTATAAGATCTATATTATAGAGGGAGATAAATATAAGATAGCCTTCTAGATATATTTTAGCTTATTTAAGTAGCTAGTTATATCTTTTAGATTAATTAGTATATTTATTATATTTTAGTAATATATTAATAGGATATATCAGAATATTCTTAATAATTTTATTATAATATATCTTAATAATATCCTTATCTATAGCTATAAATTACAGGCTAATTATAAAACTAAGGTTACTTAGGTTCTAAAGTAGCTAAAAGAAGTTAACTTATATTTCAATCTAGAGAAATATAAGTTCTCAGTATAGAAAACTAAATATTTTAGTTTTATTATTAAGGTAGGAAGGGAGATATATTATAACCCTAAGAAAATTAAAGTTATTTAGGAGTGAGAGATCCCTAAGAGTATTCAGAGTATTTAGAGCTTCCTCAGGTTCCTAAACTTCTACTATAACTTAGTAGATTACTTCTCTAACCTAATAGAATCTCTTATATAACTAATATAGAAAGAAGTTTTATTTCAGTAGAATAAAGTTTATAAAAAAGTATTTAATATTCTTAAGATTATATTTATATTAAAACTAGTTATAACTTAATAAGATCTAGAGAAACTTATAGTAGTAGAGGTATATTATTCTAAAATAGTATTAAGAGGTTATCTATTATAGGAGAATAAAGAGAATATTCTATAAATAGTAACTTACTATTTAGTTTAGCTAATTCTAGCTTAATAGAATTATACTATTTATAATAAGAAGCTATTAGTAGTTATATTATATTTAAAAATATAGTAAGTAAAGTTATAGAATATAGTAAAATTTTTTACTATCCTTTCTAACTATAAAACCTAAGAATATTTTATAAGCTTAAAATATATCTCAGAGTGATAAGCTAAGTAAACTAAAACCTTATTAGAATTTAATTTTATTCTGAAATACTTTCTAAACTACCTTACAGGATACTTAGATACCTTATTAAGATAAAGATAAGATAATATAACTAAGCTATAGCTTCTAATATAGGTTCTCTACTCTCTATAGATTAATATAATAGATATAGTTAAATTACTCTCTATAGTTTTAATCTAACAGATAGAGATAGATAGAGATAGAGAAGAGTCCACACTAATAATAAATAATCACTAGTAAAATACTGTTAAACTACTAGATAGATATATAATATTCTAAGATACTATACTGCTAATACTCTAGAACGAAAAGATTTTAGTAATACTAATATATAAAATCCGCCAGGATATAGTCTAATAATCAGTATACATATTCCCCCCAGAAGTAGATATAAAAATATAGGTAGTTAACTACTTAGTAAGGTTAGATAGTATATTATTATACTAAAGTAAAATCTAGATTCCTAAATATAAACTACTAACTATAGTAATTTTTTAAATAACTTATAATTTTCCTATTCTAAACTACTTTAGTATTAACTTAATATTTATAATATTTTTGTAGAACTAATATCAAGATAGAATATTAAAGAATATGAAGTAATTTATTAAGGTATATAATATCTACTAATATGTTTATAAAAGTTAGAAATACTATTAGGAACTTTTATAGCTCCTCCTAATTCCTAATAAATTCTGATTCTAAATCTTAATTAACTTTATAATAAACTTACCCTCTACTAAAGAGAAAAATTCTAAATTCCTAATAGTTATTATAAATTAGCTTTTGAAATATATCCAGTTAAAAATTATAATATCTATATTAGCTAAAACTTATATAAAATATTTCTAGAATATATAGTAGTAGTTCTATAGTTTCTCTATATTAATTATTAATAACTAAGAATCTAACTAAATTAATATTTTTTAGTTAATATTATACTAATTCACAAAAGTTAAATAACTTCTTTTAATATTATTCTACCTCCAGACAGATAGTAGTATAAAATAAATAATATCTAAAATTTAAGTATTCCTATAGATATATATTATCTTTTCATAAATAAACTAACTATTATATATTATTATATACTAATTAGTATTTGATAATAAGGATTCTTCTATAACTAAAGTAAGTCCTAATAAGTTTCTAAATAATTTTAAAGTAATATTTATCCTATATATTATAGCAGAAAAATCCTCTATAAACTTAAACTTAAGATAAATTTTAATATTCCTTACTTACCTTAAGGAGAGTATAGTTTTAACTTAAGTTATAATAATTTATATTCAGTAGTATAATAAGATAGAAACTAATAGAATATAATAAGTAGTAGAGAAATTCTTAGTTAGTAATAACATTTAACTTTCCTTATAATATATTAAGATAAACTAACTAAGTAAGAAACTTAACTAAATAGCTTATAAATACTATATTATTAATATACTAAATTTACTTAATATTATATTAAATATTCCCCTTAGTATTTACTTAATATTCTATATTACTTTATTAAATAGGCTGAGAATATCTCCTTATCCTTATAATATTATATAGATATTTATTCTAATTTTATCCTTATCTTAGTAAAAGAGGACAGTAAAGTTTAGGAGGAATATAAAGTTAAAGAGATTCTTATAGTAAAGAATATTCTAGAGTAGAAGTAGAACTAAAATATATTAGTTAAATAGAGAAACTATAATATACTAACTTAGAAACCTTTAGAGAATCTAGTTAACAATAAGGTAATATTATATTTTAAATTATAATATAAGAATATTTATAAAAATAACAGACTAATATTAACTTACTAATAATAAAAAATGATATAAGTTATAAATAGGATATAAAATAGCCTCTAAACTATATAAATATAGAATTATAAAACTACCTCTTAATAAAAAGATTATTATCCTCCTTCCCCTTCTCCACTATATTTATAAACTTCTCCTTATTCTCCTTACTTTCCTTATTATTATCCTTAATAGGAATAGGTATAGCTAACTATTAGCTAAGATATTATTAGTGAGGGTAGAAAGTAGTAAGAATATAGAAGTAATAAATAAGTAAACTAGTTTCAGTAAAACTAAGAATATAATTATAGTAATTATAGAGAGTAATATAATTACTAGAATATATAATAATATCCTACTAAAAAAAAGTTAGTAAGATAGTTTAAGAAAAAAAAGAAAGAAAGAAAGAAAAAAAAACTTACTATTATCTATATAATACTACTAAAGCTAGTAATTATTTATTTAGAAGTAAAAATAGTAGTAAGTAAGATACTACTTTTAGTATAGAATAAGGAGGTAGTAAATATAGTAGTAATATAAGTAGAAAGTATTTATTAAATATAATAGAAATATTTATTATAATATTAAACTATAATAGAAAGGTTAGGTAAAAAGATAGTAGTATAGTAGCTTTTAGAGCTACCTCTCTTATTATTAATAGAAATAGTAGAATTAATAATATACTTACTATAAGTAATTAAATAATTAACTTAGTAACTAGTAGTATGCAACTTAAGGCTAGCAGTAGAAAAATATAAACCCTACTTATACTTCAATTTTATTACTAAATATTCGCAGCAGAAATAATCCTAACTTAAAATAAAACTCTAAATAAAGCTACTTTTATTATACTTAAAGTAATAGTTAAGATAGGTAAACTTCACTATTTAGGGAAATTAATTCTCTTTATTATTAGAATCACCTTTAATAATATAGCTACTATAGATATAAGAGGCAGGCTTACAGAGGGGAAGTAGCAGTTAGAATTATTATTAGGGAGACTGACGTTAGTAGGAGGAGTAACTAATATAATAGAAAGAAATAGTAATAATAGGGAAATAGAGATAAAATAGCAGTAAATTAGCAGTATTATAGGAAGTATAGTAAGAAGGTAAATAGATTATCTGAAAAAAAGAAAAGATAGTTATAATATAGGAGGGAAGAGTATATCTTATAGTTATAGAGGGGAGGAAGATTATAATATAGGATTACTCAGAAAGTAATCTGGAAGATAGTAGTATAAATTTTTCTATTAGCTAAACTATCTAATATTAGAGGAATATATTTTTCTATTAGTTAGATCTATATAAGTAATTAAGTAACTAGTAATATAACTATAAAGCGATTAATAATTACTATTACTATAGTAATAGAAAGAAAGTTAGTGGGAAGTATACTATAGACCTAAACCTTAGAGTTTATATAGGATATAGCTATATAGACTCTATAGAGCTACCACCTCTATAGTCTAGTGAAGAGTTTTCACTATAAATATAAACTCTTTAAGTTTATTATAATACTATTTAGGCACCACTGGGGCACCTCTTGTAGCCAGCCTCTAACAATAAAGATTAAAATCTAGAAACTCTATTATTACTTTAAATATTTATCTATTATATATCTTTAAGATATTCTCTATAAAACTAAATATCTAGTTAATTAAGAAGCTCTCATAACTCTCAAAAAAACTATTATTAATACTAAATATATAATATTACTTCCTCTTAATTTAGATTTACCCTCTATAATAATATTAACTTTAACTTTAAAATTATTATTAATATCTTTTACCTTAAAAGTAACTACTCTATCCTCTATATTATTAATATAACTATAGCTTTTAATATGACTTAATATCTACTTAATATTTCAGTAAAGTTAATATAGAAAGTTCTTAAGATATACTAAATTAATATATACTTAGATCCACTTGATTTTATCTCTACTAATACTAAAATAAACTTTTAATCTAAAAACTTCTATTTAGAAACTAAAATAATAAACTTAACTATTAAGATTATACCTATTAAGATTTATAATAATATTAATAAAGAAGAATATTACTATATTTTTCTCTATTATATATATAAGATCCACTATTAAGAATATTTATTATTATTATAAGAATATTATCTCTAAGTTACTTATAAGTTAATAAATAATACTATTAGTTTAAATAGTCTTATACTTACACTCCTTATTTTTAGAACTTACTTTTAACTTACTGAAGACTCTACTCTATCTCTAGATATAGTTTTATAAATATAGATAGTCTAAAAAGTAACTAAAGTTATCTACTATAAATATATAAAAAAGATTATTAATATTACTATAGTTACTTATAATAATCCTAATGTATTATAAGTTATAAGTCTCCCACTATAGTTCTTTATATATATATAGTAAAAAAAGAAAGATTAGTAACATTCCTTCTACCTACTTACTACTTATAGTAAAATATATATTATTAACCTCTCTTATAATCCTTAAGAATTTTATTTAACTATTATAAAAATATACTATAAAAGTAATAATAATTCTCCTTAACTATATATCCTAGTAGAAATATAGAAATATTTTTACTATAAGTATAATAATAATAATACTGATAAAATTAGAGATTTCTCTTAAGAAACCTTACTCACTCTAATATTATCCCCTATTATCCTTAAACTTCTAAATACTCTAGAGATACTAGAAGATAATAGTATTCTCCCTCTTTATATTAAAAATAATATACTGCTACTCTCTGATAAAAATATATATATTAAATATTAGAGAACTATAGGATTATTTTTTAAATCCTTAAGAGTTATATTTAACTAAGACAATCTCTCTTAATAAGAAAATAACTAAAAAAAACTAATTTATAGTTTTCCTTACAGCTAAGAAAGAAACTAATCTAACTCTTTCTTAATCCTTCTACTAAAAAGGAATTATTACTATTTCCAGCTTTCCCTTTAAAAAGTTAATAAAAAAAGAAATAAGAAATATTATTAATAATAATATAGTTAAAATTATCTAGTATTATCTTCTTCTCTTTAAAAACTATACTATCTTAAGTTTTAAATTATTAATAAAATTAAAAATAAAAATAGTAACTAAATATATAAAAAATTAAAATTTATAATTTATAGTTTTAAAGATAATAGGAAACTTATAATTTTTATTGAGTTTCCTATAATTTAGAAAAGTAGCTAAAGATTAATTATAGCTATTATCTCTATATTAATAAAAAATAAAAATTTCCTTCTCTAACTAAAAAATATTATTTAGACTTATATTTAGATTAAAACTAAACTTATAAGATATATTATAGTTAAATTACTTATTTACTTTAAAAACTAATATCCTCTAGAATCTAAAATAATAATTATTAAACTACTTTATAACTTAGCTGAAACTAATACTTACTAGTAAGTAATATATTTAAAATATTATAAAGAATAGTTATATATAGAGATATCTACTTATAACTCTTACCTCCTTATATCTTAACCTAATAATAAAATATTTAATATAATTAGTATATAAACTAATAATACTCTCAGTTTTTTAAATATTAGTTTTACTTAATAAGAAGATAAAAAACTAGTAAAAACTTCCCTTATAGTAAAACCTAAGATCTTCCTTATAGAATTAATATTATTAATATTTAGTAATAATATATTCTCCCTCTAAAATAAAAACCTCTTTCTTAAATAAAAGAACTAAAATTATAAACTTACTATTATTAAGATTTTTATAAATTCTAAAATACTTAAAAAAAACTATATTAAATAATATATATAGAGTATATATTACTTTAATTTACCAGTCTGAGATATCCTTTAACCTCTTATATATAGTATAATAATAATAACTTTCTAGTAATAATATTACTACTTTTAATATATATATTAAATAATAAATAGAACACTTAGATTAAGAATTAACCTTTATCCCTCTTAATCTCTCTAAAATATACCTCTATACTTTTATAGATAGCTTCTTTATAAATAATATTAACTTATTATTTTAACTAGAATTTATAATAATTCTAAGCTAAAAGATAGCTACTAGTAAAAGTAAGTTTATAATCTAAAGTAACTTAGTTTATTACTTTTTAATTAAAAATAAAAAAATAATAAGAAATATACTTATTTTAGAAATCTATATTATGGTTATTAATATAGACTTTATATATATTATTATGATATCTTTATAAAAGATTATAATTTATTATAATCTTCCTTCTATTCTTATAATTATCTATATTAACTTATATTTATTATATTAATATTTTATAAAACTCAATATTATGAAAGAGAAAAAATTTATAATTAATATTATAGTTTTAAGGTAATTATATAAATATTAAGAATTCTATAAGATATAATAGATTAATAGTAAGGATAATCTTACTAATATCTTTACTAAAGAAGTTTTAAACTATATTCTAGAGAGATTTATTAATATAAATAATATAATAGTTTATATATAGAGATAGATTACTTATTCAGAATAAAAAGAGGGAATTCAGAAAGTTATTTAGTTAAAAGATATAAATTATTTAATTAATTTTATCTTATATATAGAGATATAATATATTATAATTAAAAGGTAAAAAGGAAGTTTACTAATATTAGTAATATAATAACTATAAGGCTATTAAAGCTCTATAATATACTAACTATATAGTATAATTTAGTAGTAAAAACTAGCTACTAGTGATAACTAGCTACTAGTTATTACTACCTACTAGGTAATTAGTAACTAATTATCTAGAGTATCTAGATCTAGCCTATATATAGCCTATAGGCTACACATTACAAATCTGAATACCTTCAACCCTATCAGCATACTATATATAATAACATATACAACATACCTTCCCCTAGTGAAACCAATAAATAAAGAATAGAATACTTAACTTTAAGCCTTCTATTTTATTCTATCTTTAAGAGGTTTATAGAGGTTTTAATTCTATAACCTTAGTAGTTACTTTCAGCTATATATATTAAACTTTAACCTTACTGAGATCTTTACTATATAGATTATTACTATAAGGTGTTTTTTTACTATAAGGTTAAATACTATAACTGGGGATATAAATATTTATAATAATAGGTAATTCCATTATTACTTAAATTAGTTATAAGCTAGCATTAGTATAAATACTATTTTAGGGTATAATTTATAATTAGAACTATATATAGAGTAAAAAGCTTAGATACCACAATAGATATAAAGCAGAAGTAACTAAATAAGTTACCTAAATATAATATATTATAAATAATTTAGAAATACTAGAAATAGGTCGAAGATTTATCCTTATAGTTATTAATAGTTATATTTATAACTTTTGGAAATAAGAATCTCTTTAGAATAATAATAATCCTTACACAATAAACGTTAAGAAGCTATTTAAGAAAGAAATAATAAACTTAAGAAAACAGTATTATGATGAACAAATGGTACGGTATACGGTCTGAATGTAGGTTGTTGAAAGGTATAATCTATTCAAACTAGAATGGAACGCTCGAATGCATACAAATAGGCTGGTTGGGCCTTATATAAGCTAGAACGGCCACACGGCAGAATAGGTGCTGTAGCTATTCTCACAAGTATAATTTAGAAAAACTATTAACTTCAAAAAGAAGAGGAAATATAGAAGAAAAAAATAATAAACTTTTTATTATTCTTATTCTTAAACCTAAGAGAAAAAGAAGAGATTTTTTAGTACAGTAGTTAATTTCTATTTATTATAAAAGAGGTAACTAATCTAACTTAAATAACTTTCTATTATAACTTTGAGAATAGTTTACTGTAGTAGACGATAACTTTAAAGTAGATTAATATAAAGTCTAATATATAGATTTATATTCTAAACATACTACTTCATATTGTTACATTAGGTAGATTATTACAATAACTATCTCATAATAATAATCAATATATTACTAAAGATATTATAGAGAAGTAACTTGAATTAAATATAAATAATACTTATATCAAAGAGATTATTATCTTAATCTAAATAGATACTTTTTAGAAGAAAGTTAGTTAATCTTACTAATAGTTTACTAATATCTATAGAACTATTAAAATAGAGTATCTAGATATCTAGCTAGAGAGACTCTATATTATTAATATTACTTACTACTTACTACTTAAATTTAAGAGAGTAATTATAACTAGAAGCTACCTAGTTACTTAATAGAAACTAAATTATATTACTAAATGGATAGAGATAATTGAATAATCTATAGGTAAGTTAGTTTTAGTTAATTTTACTTGTAGAATATGAACGTAGAGAAGCTATAGACTACTAGTAATATGAATAATAATCTCTGTCTAAAAGATATATAGTAAGAGTTAATCTAAAGATTAAGCTACTATTATTATTATTATGTTACTTAAAATCATATATGAAAGTATTTTATAATTTAGAGTTCTAACTTACTAAAAGTTTCTAAAATACTATAATTATAGTATAATCAACTATATATCTTACTAATATAAAGAAGATACTTACTATATAAAGAATCTAAGTATAAAGAAAGATTTTATTACTTATAAGAGTGTAGCTAAAGGTTTACTTAAGGGAAGGATAAATAGTAAAAGGTAAGTCTCTGTAGGTTATAAGATTTTAACTTAGTAGGCTAACTACTAGTTAGTAACTAGTAGTAGCTATAAGAAAGCTGTAATAAAACGTGAGGCTATGTAAACTATATAAACAGTGGTATATGCTATACTCTATAGGCTATATTTCAGAGGCTTAAATACCCCTTAAATTATATATTTTAGCTGTAATAATATAAGTTATCTGGCTTTCTTGTAAGCTCTCTATATAGTGTAAAAGGCCTTATACTAAAGCCTCCGCTGTTCTCTTACAGTTATAAGTTCAGTTTAGCCTAACTATTAGTATTTTTAGATGCTATTACCCTTTTTCTATTCTTTACTATTAATTTAAATATAGCCTGTACTTATAAGAACATCTTTTTCATCCCTCTTTTTAATATATATATAATGCTACCTAGTTGAAGGTACTTCAATATTAATTTTAATTTTTCCTTTAATATATATAATACTACCTATCTCAAAGCGCCTCTATATTACCTCTTTATTATACTATTAACATCTGAATGATACCCCAGATATTCTTACTTTACTATAGTATTTTACCTAGCTACATCTTCTTCTTTTAATTTCACTCCGCTCTTTATCTTTCTATCTCTACTAAAAATAGATCAACTACCTTTAAAAGGTATTTCTTCAGTAATAATAATAGACTCAGCCTATAGTAGTTATATCTAAAGATCCTCTTTTTAGATATGTTTTATATCTTAAGGCATTATATAATATATCTGGAGGAGTAGAGAAAACCTAAAAGCTTAATATAAGAGCTTTAGTTTAACGAATTAAGCTATAGACTAAAGCTAATATTTAAGGTAATATTATTCAGACTGTAGCTTAAGGTAGTTAAAATATTAACCTTAAGGGGCTATTCTAACAGCCTAGAAAGAGATTAAGGGTTCTTTCTTTTTATAATAACCTTAATAAGTGGTTAATATTTAGATATATCTTCTTGATTATTATAAGAATAAGCTTCGTATATAAAATATTAGAAATATCTAATATAAAGCTTTAGTTTCTATTAGAATTAAATATCCATAATAGTATCTTTATAGCTACTAGTGAGATACAGTATATAGAGTGTAAGAATTATAGTTGGTAGAAGCTACTCTAAGGAAAATATCTCTCGTAATTTTATTAAACTTAGAAAACTATATTTTATACAGTATACTCTTAGGTATACTCTTAAGCTTATATATTAATCTAAAGTAGCTATATATCTCTAAATAATAATAAGAGAATAGTAGTACTAAGAGTATGAAAGATACTTAAAAGCTATATTTAGAATCTTCCTACCTTTTTGTTAACTTAATCGTTAGGGTAATCGCACGCCATACGTAATTTCGTCGTATAGATGCAAACTGGTGTTCTGGTTATTAGTTATTATTATTACTATATTACGTGGCGTATAATGTTATATAAGGCTCTAGATTTACAGTATAGTAATTACTTACTAATTATTATGCTATTTAGCTATAGCTAGCACTAGATACTAAGTATCTATAGCTAATAGGCTATAGAGGGTATACTACTATATATATAATAGTATATATAGTTACTATATATTTTATAGTATAGCGTAAGTAATATTAGTAATTTTTCTTTTTATTATATATCTTAATATCTATCTATTTATATAAAGAATAATATTGTCAGGTTAACTGGATACTAATATAGTAAAAGCCATAGCAGTAGGTAACTTATTAATTACCCCACTTAATTAAACTAATTAGATAAGAGGACTAATCTAACGGATTAATTCTAACGGCGTGCGGCGTATATATATATACTATAATATAGATTTAGATATAATAAAATAGAAGTACTAGTTATAATCTAATTATCAATAATTAATTAATTGCTATATTTACCAGTTATAAACTAATATTAATTCGTAGTTTAACTACTACTAATATTAATTACTATTACTTAACTGCAGATGAGTAAGAAATATCTAAAGAAATAAGATTATAATACTTCCTAAGGAATTCTATAGATAGCTTCCAAGCAGAAATAGGTAACATAAAGTTATTATAACTATATATTACCTTAAGAATATTAATTATAAGTTTATAATAGAAATAGAAGTAAAGATAAACTTACAATAATTTATTTACTTAATATTATATTATATTTATTATATAATAAACTACTAATTTTAATTAATATTAAATTGAGGTAGTAAGTATGAAGATAAAGTAATAAGATGAATATAACCAGAAGGAAGGAATTTATAATAAAACTAGTATTTCTTATTATTACTCTCTAATATTTTATATATATTCGACTATTGAGAGATAAGAAAGTATCTTAATAATAATAGATATAATATATTAGTAACTAAAAATAATATATTCAAACTTCTCCCCTTCTTTTCTAATATTATATAGAAGAAGTAAAATATCTTAATTAATATATCTATATTTATAATATAGCTTATCTAACAGTTAAAAGTTAACTATAATAGAAGTAATAATAAAGAAAGAGGCTTTTATTTTATATAATAGGGAAACCCTAGGAATAATGATAAACATATAATTAATAATGTAAACTAATATATAAATATTCTGAATTTAAAACTAGGTAATAATATTAGCTTATAATCTTTTTCCCCTATATATTCTATATATAACTATAGTAGAGAAGTATTCTAATTAGAATTCCCTAGGAATAATAAATTATTAAAAATGTTATAACTAATACTAAGATAGAAAGTATTAAGAAACTATTATTTCTTATTTCTACCTATAGGTATCTAATAAGTATTTAATAAAATATCAATAATAATAAGGTAACGATAAGTTAAACTAATAAATACTATAGTTAGCATAAGGAAAAAAATACTAATATAAGTAATATTATTATTTACTTAAAAAATCCTTATTAGAAGAATCCTTCTAATAAACTATATTCTAAAAGGAAGTAAAACGAAGAAGTATTTATGTTAACAGTAGAACTAAAGAAATAAAAAGAGAAGGAAATAATAAATAATAATATAAGAGGGGATTATTGAAATTAAAAATAAAGTAATATATTTAACTAGCTAACTGCTATAGCTTATTTTTAAAGTCTTCCTCTATAATAATAAAAAACTAAAAGATAATATACTAAATAATATAAACTAGTATAACTAATAATATCTTTATTCTATTACTTTTTATCTCTATCCACTACAGATAGTATATTTATATAATAAAATACTAAATTAAGTTAATAATAACATTAATAGTATTACTATTTAATAATAGCTAACTTTTATCTTCTAAGTAAGTTTCTATAAGAATACTACTAAAGTATACCAATTTACTATTAATATTATCAGTAAGAAATAATATCTACTAAATTAATAAAAATTGGAAATAGAAAGATATTTATAAGATTTTTACTGAAAGAAGATATCTACTTATTGGTTATAATTTATTTAATAAGTATAAATATTTCTAAAGCTATAGCGTTTAGAGACATATCTATAATTAAGATATGGTAAAGTTATACAAACTATAGATATTCTTCCAACCTAATATTTTAAATATATTTTTCTTTCTAAACTTTATTAATAAACTTTATAAGAATATAAGTTATAATAATATTCTAGTAACTAAAATTAGTAAGTATTAAAAGGTATTTTAATATATAAAAGTAAAAATACTAATAGGAATATAGTAAAAAGTTATATTTTAATAATAGGGTGAAAATATTAAACCTTAAATAGGTACTAGCAGCAGTATACTTAATAATATCTTTATTTACTACTATATTTACCTATAAAAGAAATAAAATATCCATTTTAATAAAATATAGAAAACCTACTGTATTAACTTTAAAGAATAAACCTTAGAATGTTTTACTAATATAGAGAAAGTATTAATATATATTTTTAAGAATTACCTTATAGGGAGAAATATATATTTCTCTATAAATAAAGAAATAATAAGGAAAAGCTAGTAGAGATTCTTAAGAAGAAAATATTAATAAAATAAATAATAGAGAGTATTAATAAGAATATCTAGCCTTCAGATAAAAGATTATAAAAAATCCTAACTTTATTAATAACCTTCTAGAGATAGGAGAATTTATTTTTATTAATTAATAATTATTTATATTAAAAACTTAATAATAAAGCTACTCCCTCTATAGTTAATATTATTAATATTAATAATAAGAATAATATTAATATTAAGTTTATAACTAATAAAGCTAAATATTTATATAGATATTAACTTACTAAAAGCTAAGAGAATAATAGCTAATACTAATAAGAAGGAGAAATACCTAATGCTAACTAGATTTCTAAAGCTTTATATTTACCTTAAAGGGAAATATAAGTTAATATTAAAATACTATATTCTATTTAACTAACCTTATAAGAAGGTAAAACTATTATTTAGTAAAGTATATAGAACAAATAATAAATATACTAGAGAGGAATATAATATTTTTAAGAATAAGATATAGATATTTATTACTAAATATATTAGCTATAATATTAGCTGAAATATAGTAGAAGAAATATTTAATAATATATTAGTAGAATAAGTATATTTATGCTATAAGATATTAATTTTACTAATTTAAGATAATCTCTTAATTACTTAGATAGCTAGAATAGTGAGAAATAAGTTTAAGATATTTATAGTTTACTTTAACTACTATAAGAAATAAAAAAATATAAATCTTAAAGTTTTTACTAAAAGCTATAGATATATTAATATAGTTAAAATATTTAAAGTAATAATAATATAGATTAACCTTCTTTAATATATCTATCTAAATTTATAAGATTTATAGGAGAAATTTAATAAGGAGATATATATAACTATATATTAGATATATAGTATAATTAATATATTTTATAATATTATTAATAAAGCTAATCTTACTATTAATAGACTATATAAATAAATAATAGAAATATTCAAAAATAAAGAAAGATAATTAAAATAAAAAACTAATTATATTATAAATTATAACTAATTTCTTATAAACTATATATATAATAGCTAAGAATAAAACTAATATTTTAATTATTTTTAACTATTCTAGTTATAATATATATATAGAATAATAATATTACCTTAGAATATTTCCGCAAGAAAGTATAAAGTGGAGATATATAAGGTAAATATTAAATATACTTAAAATTAGTAAATAAATACTAGTTAATAAAGTATACTTCAAAGAAATATAAGATTATTATTCTATAATTTAAGAAGGGATTTATTATTAATATTAGATTAGTGGAAGAGATTATAATTTACTTTAATAATATTAATTTTATAAAGAAGATAATAGAGAAGGTAAGAGATAATATAAATAAAATATTAGAAGATAATTTTATAGCTATTTACTTTACTATAATAAATAGCTAGAAGGAAATTATTAACTTTATATTACTTATAGAGATTCTTTAAAACTATATTTTTTACTACTTAATAACTACTAATAAATTAGAAATCTTTCTAACTTTATAGTATTTAGACATTATTTTTAAAAAATATTCTTCCAGATACTAAAGTAGATAGACTTTCTACTAAAAATATATAATAACTTAAAATCCTCAAGAGAATTCTTCTTAATATCTTACTAAATAAAATAACTTTAGAAATAAATATTAAATTTAGAAATAAATAAGATTTTATAAGTTTTAGTATTATTAGGATATCTATACTCTTTAGAGATATTAACTTTAATATTATACTTATAGCTATATTATTTCTACTAAACCTTCCTAATATAAATTACCTTTAAATATATTTTAATAACTTTAATAATACAATTAAATAAAAGGGCATATTACTACCTATAGAGAGATATAATAAATAACTATAATTCTTAATATAGAAAGATTTCTATAATAAGGTTATTAACTTCCTTATAAACATAGAAATATAGTATTTTTATAAGAACTTTAGCTACCTTAATATCTATAAGTTAAGTAATATATTTAGGAGAGTAGATAAAATTATAATAACTAATAAGATTAAGGTAATTATAGAAAGCTACTATTAATACTAAGTAAATAGTAAAATATTATATTAATTTAAGTTTGACCTTAAGAGTAACTATAAATTTAATATAAAGATTATTATTAATATCATATACCTTAATAGTAATAAGCTTATTTTATATATAGTTAATATCTCTATAGTATTTATAGCTATAAGGTTTATAAAAAGTATCTCTATAGAGAATATATAGTATATTCTGAAAGTATATTAAATTAATATATACTAGAAACCTCCAGATAGAATTATTACTAATATAGAATATAACTTTATAGTAAAAAGCTTTAAGAAGAAAGTTAATAGTATAGATAGTAAGATTAAGATTATATTAATTAAAGCTTATAATAGTATTAGTAAGGTAGAATATTACTATATTTCCTTATAGAAAGTATATAATATTATTTAAAATAAGATACTAGAGATTAATAGAAAGAAGACACTGTAAAATATAATTAAGGTAATTAATAATATTAGTAATCTAAATAGTTTTATACTAACTCTACTGGTTTTTAGAGTATATTTATATCTTAATTTAATATTATTATTATCTCTAGATATTATAAAATAAGAAGTTACTATTTAGAAGGTAATAGAAAAAATATATAAAATCTATACTTAATAGTTAGTTTCTAACACCCTAAGTATATATAATAGCCTTCCCACTATTTTTATTTACTATTTATCATTCTAATTAGAAATATATATTTATTATAAATACTAAGATTAAATAGAACTCTTTAAGCTTATTTTTATTAATAGTAAAATGTATATTATTAAGATAGATAGTAAATTTAATACCTTTAGATTAATAATAGTTAAGCTATTTTATTAACTATATACTAAAGAGATAGAAACCTAGAAACTATATAACAATTAACTATTAAATAAATATCTAAAAGAAGAAATGTTAATAGTAGTATTAAATAAAGATAAGCAAAAATAGTAAGGATACTTATATAAAAATATAATCTTTATTATAGAGGCTAACCTTACAGATAATATATACTATAATATTTATTTAATAATAAAAAAGATAAAGGTATTTACTAAAATTATTAAGTTTTACTAATATAGCCTTATTTAAATACTAGAAAAACTATTTCAGAAATTATATACTATAAAGTGTAAGACTTTATTAGCAAAATATATACTTCACCTTAAGTATTTTAATATCTAGAATCATAATAGTATAAGGATCTTTAGCCTCTGTTTTATTAATAAGGTTAAAGGTATAAATAATATACTATATAAGAAGTTACAGTTAGTTATTAAAGACTTTAATAATTGGGGAAAAACTAATATCTTTATATAATTACTAATAATCTAATAGATTAGTTACTATTTTATATTAATATTATTAGCAATATTTAAAAAGGTAATTTCTATAGAAATCTACCTGCAAAAGACTATATAAGTATATATATAAGTAAAGATAATACTAAATTACCTTATACTGGTAAAATTACCTATAGGTTTATATAGCTTATATCTAGAGGATATTATTATTAGTATAATTTAATTATTATATAATCTTATAGAGTTAAATATCTATTAGTATATAATATACTTTAGCTACTATAAAAACTAATTATAAATAAAAACCTTATTATATAATTTATATCTTACAATTTTTAAGCTTAATAATCTATATTTTAGTATTATAGATATATAAATAGATAATATCTTTAGACTCTATTTACTTAAGTTTAATAACAAAGAAGAGGAGAAGTTTCAGTAAGTAGAATTTACAGTTAAACTAAAATTAATATTTATGTAATATAAATTCCTTATATTTAATAAAGGTATAATTACCTTAAAGAATAATAATAATATTATTCTTACTTAAAAAGAATAAAGTAAGAAGATTAAACTTATTAACCTTATATTTAAAGTTATAAAGTTAATATATATTAAGTAATAAGTATAAGAAATATATATAGCCTCTATATACTAACTGGAGGTATATTTTAATTTCTATATTATAGCCTAATATTAAGATTTAATATTAGAGGATATTAAGAGACTTAATAAATATCTAATATAGTAGAAAGATAATTCCAAAAGAGGCTTAATATTTATTTCCACTGATATTAAGATAATAAGGTTATATATATTTCTTAATAGATTCTTTACTAATAATAATAATATAATACTTCAGCTTAAATTTATTATTATCCTAGGGATAGAAGATATTAGTAAGAATAATAATATTTTTAAACTTAAAGATAATATTATCTATGTTTTCTCTACCAAGTTAAAAAAGATTATATATAGTATATTAGTATCTAAAGTTTATAGTATAACTGTGGAAGTTAATATAAGATATATAATATTAACTATCCTTGGGTAAGTAACTAAATACCTTAAAATACTAATAATATTAATAGTAGTTTATATTAACTTCTACTTTCTCTATCAGTACCTTATTGAACTTAATATAATAAGAAAGAAGTAACTTATAATTGATATTATAATACTATAATAATTATATAAGAGAAGAAAGATCTTTAAAGTCCGGTAGATTAATAATAAAGATAACCTTATAAAAAATATAACTAAGGTATTTAATAATTAAATACTTAAAGTATTTTTTATTATAAATAAAGTAATTATAAGAATAGAAGAATTAATTATAAGGGCTATAGAGGGTAATAAGAGGAGAATATAAGGGTAAAGAGGGTAGAGGGAGGATATTACTACTAGAGAGCCTTAAAGTATCTAAGTAATAATAATCAAAAAGTGTATTTTTATAAGTAAATACTGTAAGTAGCATTTATACAGTTTTTAGTATATCCAAAAAGATATATATAACTGGTGGCTGGATTTCGTACATTTTACGCTATTTTTATATTTTACGCTATTTTTATATTTTACGCTATTTTCACGTTTTATACTATTTTTGCATTTTACGCTATTTTTACGTTTTATGCTATTTTATATTTTTGCTATAAAAGAGAATACTGCTAATATTAGGTTAACTGGACACTATTATAGTAAAAGCTATAGTAGTAAGTAACTTACTAGTTACCTCACTTAATTAAACTAATTAGATAAGAGGGATAATTCTACGGATTAATCCCAATAGTATACAGTATATATACGTATACTATAATGTAGATTTAGATATAACGAAATAGAAGTATTAGTTACAACCTAGTTACAAATAATCGATCGATTACTATATTTACCAGTTGTAAACTAACAAGTATCTTTTGCAAATTATATTCTTTTACCTAAATAATATTTAAATACCTATTTATCTACTTTACTTAAGTTACCTATTCCTCTATTTAAATAATTATATAGTTTAAATTAATTAATTTCTTAAGAATACAGTTTAGAATACACTTTATAAAAATATTAGTAATATTATTATCTCTATTAATTTACTATATCTCATAAAGCTTATAGTATTTATATAACTACCTTAATATTATGATATTCATTATTAGATACTTGTTTTAGTAATATTAAATTTTATAATGTATTTATAAAGTAAGTATAAGTTAGTATATATAATAGTTAGAATATAGGAAAGCGTCTAATATTTAAGAATTTTCTTAAGTAATATAGCTATAATATAGGTAAAGTTTATATTAGCTACTGTAGTGTAAATCTCTAAAGTAAATATACTTCTAGTAATTTTCTTACTTTTAGTAAATAAGTAGTATATAAGGTTACTATAGAGATTAAACTAATTATTACTAGTTAAAATCTGTTAACTTAGAATTATTATAAATTCCAGTTCAAATATAAGATTAATATTATTAGCAAAAAAGCTATAAATACAAATATAAAGATATATTTTAGAAACATTAAGTAATATAAAGTTAAAACTTTAATTAAAATATTTTATTTGCTATTTAAGTTACTTATTAAGTATAGTGGTATTATTACTTAAAGGTTATTATTTTTATGCTATATATAAGAGGTTAAATAAAGCCTCCAGTTAGTATATAAAGGTAAGATATATACTATATATATATTATTTTATATATATCTTCTTAAATATCTTAGAAATAGTATATATATTAATTAAAGCTAGCTTTTATCCTTTATGCTTTTAGTATAGATAGAGATAATTACTATGAAGTAACAGAATATCTCTATTAAACGTAAGGAATATAATCTCTAAAAGTATAATTTTAGGTTTTACCTTAAATAAAGTCTTTCAAGCTTCTTATCCTCTTAGTAAAAAAACGTTATATTAAAGAGGCTAAGAATTTTATTAGTTTATATACTAATAAGGCTAAAGATATTATTTAAAGTATATAAAATAAGAAGGTATAAATAATATATTAAAGTTTCTATTTATAACTTCTCCTTATAATATATAAAGTAAATTACCTACCAGTAAATTCCAGCCTCAGTAAAACTATAAAGTAGCTTAATAATAATTATTATAAAGTTTGGAGGATACTATCCTTTAAGATATAAAGATAGTTTAACTATAATATACCTTATAAGCTTTATTTTAGCTTAAATATAAACTTAAGTAATATTATAAAGCTATATTATTATATTATTATACTTAAGGAAAGTTAAAGTTATAGCTAAAATTAGCTATTAGTTACTATATTAAATTATTTATAAATATATTAAAATTTCAAACTTACTATAGTCTCCAAAACCTTAAATTATAAATCTTAACTTCTTATATATCTTATTAGTATTTCTATTTTTATTTTTAATCCTATAAATAATATAGAACTTAAAATACTTATAGTTTTAATGGAAAATAAAATTATATTAAATAAGTTTTATAAAATTATTACTAATAATATTTTTAACCTTCTTTTTAATTAACATTTTAAATAGTAAGCTAGATATTATAATTATATCTTTTATATAGAGGGTAAGTAAAAATACTAAATCTAACTACTTTTTAACTATAATGTATATTATAAAATAAAGCTTTTAGCTAAGCTTTAGAGGTAGTAAACTAACTATATACTTGCAAATTATAAAATTTTGAAATATTAGCTTAATCTAAAATATTTATAGTTAAGATAGTAGATTACTAACTACTTAAGGAGGACGAATATTGTTATCTCTTAAAATAAAGGTAATATAAGATATTAGCTATATATTTTAAGTTTTAGAAATATCTATAGATAAAATTAAAGTAGCTATATAGAATTATAAGCTTCTGTTCACTATTAGGTAACTTAGAGATTCTTAGTCTAACTGAAAGTTAATATATAAAGCTATAAATACTAGCTTTTATAAAGTTATAGCTATTACTATATTATTATTAATCTCTTATTTATCACCTTTAAAATACTATTTTATAGCTATGAATTAAAACTCTTAAAAGCTATAAAATAGCTTAAAAATATAAGTTTTACTATAAGTGGTAATAAGAGAATATAGCTTTTACTAGCTTTTTGTCTCTTACTATATATATACAAAAGTTTAAAGTAGAAGAATTATTATATAAGAGGTATTAAGGCTGTTATATATTACTAAAGTGATATTAATAGTATATTTGGTATACTTATAGTAAACCTTCTCTATAGCTTTATGTATAGCTTAAATCTAAATAATAATATCTAGAGAGAAAGCTAAATCTTCCATAAGGTATAGATATACTTTAAAAATAAGTAGTATAAGTATAAGGCTATTTAGGCTAGCAGTATTATTAATTATTTTATATACTACCTAAAGAAATATCTCTTAAATAGCAGTAGAAAGCTTTATAAAGTAAATTTTATATATATAGCAGAGAAATATATAGTAATACTTTACTTTACTAATATTATTATATATTTTAATAAGTATAATATAAATTATTAAATCTATAGCTTTTACCTCTAATCTAAAGTCTTCAGATTAAAAAGTTATATTTATATTAGTAGTAATAAAATTAGAAGGACCTTAGTATATATTAATCTAATATACTTTAAGAGTCTTCTATATTACCTTTACTAATATATTAGGTAAAAACTAAGTAGCGTTAAACGCTATAGTAGCTTTAATAATATAAAGTATATTACAGTTATTAATATAGATAATAATAATAATAATCTTAAAGTTAAAATTAATAATATTTTAAATAGTAAATTAAAATTCTAAGGAAGCTATATTATATATTTAGTAGTAATAGTAATACTTCTCGAGAGCCTTAAGGATATACTATTTAACTAGATATTTTACCTCATTAAGAATATTATAGAGGTATATTATAGCTAAATATCTAAAATAGCAGTAAAATCTCTATATCTCTATTCCTATAAGGTATATAAAGGTAATTATTCTCTTCTTATTAAGAAGTATTTATAAATACCTCTATTTTTTAAATAATAAGTATAATCTTTTTACCTCACTAAAACGTATTATAAATACTATTAAATATAATACAAAGGTAATTTATATCTATAAGGTAAAGTAGAAAGGATATATTATAAGAAACTATATAAAATATAATAACGCTAAATAGTATAAAAATATTAACTATTCTAAATATAATAATAGAAATAGCTTCTCTAAAGTATATTATAATTAGTTTACCTTATAGAGGTATAAGGATAATAAAGAAAATAACTAACTACTTTAATATAGTAAACTAGAAGTATCTAATAATCAAGAAGCTAATAATATTTAAATTAGATAGAATATCTTGAAATATGATATTTAAGTAGTAGCTTTTAAGTATAAAGATATATATAGAGGTAATAATACTATCTATAAGTTTGCCGCTAGTAGTAATATTTTTAGTAAGAATATAAACTACTACCTAATTTTAGAGAATTCTAGTAATGTTACCTTTATTTAGAATAATAAGCTTCTTACTATAAAATAATATACAAAATATCTTTAGGGTAGATTCTATAAGTAGCCCTCCTTAAGGTTAATATCTATTTAGTATTATATAATAATATCTTTATTAATATTAATTTCTAGTAAAACCTTAAAGTTACTATTATTAAGGTTATTGATATCTTTATAGCTCTTAAGGAAGATATAGTATATTATTATAAAATACACTTTAGAGTTAGTAGTTAACTTATATCTATTAAATATAATATATCTCTCCTTAAAAGTATATCTTATAAACTAATAACTGAGTTTACTATATATATAGTATTTGTAATTAGCCTAGCTATATATAGATATTAGGAAGATTAAGTAGAGATACTATAGCTATAAATATAATATTAAAGTTAATATCTCTCAAGAATATAGATACTTTAGTAATAGTAAAACTTATAAAGCTTTATTTATCTCTAAATTTAATATTTATTTTTAAAGCTATCTTATTTAGTAAGATATTAGGAAGAATTCTCTAGAGGATTTTAAGTTACTATATACTTTCAGTAGAAAATATACTTACTTTAATATCCAGAAGGAAATTTTTGAAAATAACTTCTAAATATTATAAGGTTAGGAAGGTTTCTAACTTATTAGTAGTTATTAAATAGTAAAAAATATAATTTTAAAGAATCTCTATAAGCTATATAAAATTAATAGTTTCCTTCTAACTATTTATTATAATAAAGTGGATAATTATAAAGTTATTCTCTAATATTTCCTTTATATTATTCTTTACTTTCTTTATTATCTTTTCTATAGAATTAGTATTATTAAGATATATTATAATTTCCTCTACTAATATAGTATTAATAATAAATACCTTCTTAAATTATAAAATAGTAGCTTTATATTTCTTTAGAATATATTTTATTAACCAGTACTTATTTATAAGTTTTAAATATACTTAATATTTACCTTATATATTTCCACCTTATATTTTCTTATAGAATTATCTTAAGGTAATATTATTATTCTATATATATTATAAATAAGGTAGTTAAGAATATTTAAAGTATTAGCTTTACTCTTAGCTATTATATATATAGTTTATAAGAAATTGGTTCTTATTTATAATATAATTAGTTTTTTATTTTAACTATCTCTTTTATTTTTTTAATATCTCTATTATTTATTTATATAGCTTATTAATACTTAGTTCAACTTTATTAATAATATTATAAAGTATATTAATTATATTGTATATTTAGTATATAATTATATATATTCTCTTATTACCTTTCTTTTATAGATTTTATAAGTTTAGATAGATATATTAAAAGAGATTAATTTCTATTATTATTATTTTAAATATTTTAACTATATTAGTATATTTATAGTCTTTAATAAAAACATTAAAATTTATTTCTTTTTATTTTCTATAGTAGTTAAAGTAAACTGTAGGTATCTTAAATTTATCTTTAACTATTCTAACTATCTAAGTAACTAAGAAGTTATTTTAGATTGGTAAAATTAATATCTTATAGTATAAACATACTTATTCTGCTAGTATACTATTAAGTACTCCTTCTACTATATTTTAGTTAATATTATAGGTAATATATTTAGTAGTAAATACTTATATTTTATTCTTAACGATATTATATCTCTCTCTAATATATATGTTATTAATTTTATTTATTTTACGGAATAATAATTTAACCTTCTTGTGAGGTTACTTAAATAGAATATAGTGTTTTAGTATTAACTAAAATTTCCCTTTAAGATAAATATAAAACTTTAGAAGTTTAGCTAGCTTTAAATATTTCTCTTTCTTATTAATATTATTTATTATTCTCTTAGTTTTTAGTAAGTTAATATTTATATAAATATCTGGCTTTATAATTTATAGGCTTAATGTTTATATTATCCTTATTATTAATATTAATAATACTATTTATAGAGAAAGTAACTTTATTATCAGGCTTTTTAGTATAGATAATTATTAATTAATAGAAATCAATTCTCCTACCACTAGGAGGTTATTAATAAAGCTGGAATCTTTTATAATCTTTTATCTAAAAGCTATATATTTCTATTAGTTAAATTTAATATCTTCTGCTATTTATTTTATTAACATCGTCTCCTTAAGAATCCCTATTAGCTTTTTCCTTATTATTTTCTTATTTGTAGAAAAGTATATATCTCTTTCTATAAGGTAGTTCTTAAGAGTATATATTAATATTCTTTCTATATTAGTAAAATAGTCTAGATTCCATTTTTTAAAGTTAATATATTAAGTTTCCTAAGTTTTATTAAAACAGATATTTTACTTCTTCTATATATAAATATAGTAATAGATAAAGATATTATTAAGTATACTGCTATTAGTATTTATCTGAGGTTTAATATTTTTACCCTATTATTAAAATATAATTTTTAGTATATTCTTACTGATATCTTTGGTTTTTACATATTAGAATATCTTCTTATACTTATTACTTTTAGTTACAGAAATATTATTATAAATTATATTCTCGTGAGGATTATTAATAGAATCTAGAGACAATAAATATATTTAAAATATTAGACTGATAGAATATTTATAATTAATATAGCTTTACTATATCTTAATTATAGATATTTCTCTAAACGTTGCAGCTTTGGAGGTATATATACTTATTAAATAAATTATAACTACTAATTAGATATCGTCTTCTAGTGAAAACCCTATAAATATCTTTCTATTTAAAACTTTTATTAATTTATTAGATACTATTTCTTATTAGTAATATTAGTAATACATTATTATACCTTAATGGCAACCTAATAGTAGCTTACTTGGAAGATAAAGGTAGGTTATTATTAAATAGTAGTATTATTAAGGTTATTATTAACTTAACTTAGCTTTTTATTTTATAAATATACTACCTACAGTAGATAGAGATTATAAGTAATAATATAAAGATATTATTAATTATACTAACTTACGTTATTTAGTATACTATTTCTTAACTTTTTATTACTATAGAGGGAGGTTTTAAAAATAAGCTATAGTAGTTAGCTAGTTAGATATATTACTTTACTTTTAATTCAAATAATCTTCCTTTTATATTACTTCTTATTATTTCCTCCTCTTTTTATTTCTTTAGTTTTACTGTTTATATAAATATTTCTTCTTTTTATTTTCTTTTAGAGTATAGTTTATCGGAAAGACTCTCTTAATCAAGGTTTTTTAAGTAGATAGTAATACTATTAGTATTAGTGTTCCTTCTCCTTATACTAATTATAGTATTTATTAGTTTAACTTATAGTTACCTTATTATTATTAACATTTTATTAGTGACCGTATGGATTTCGAGGGGGTTTCGATTTTATTATAAAAATACGGAAGAGCGATAGATTATAGAACACTTAGCTTTCGCAGGCCTTTTATTCTATTCTATCTTTAAGAGGTTTATAAAGGATCTTAACCCTATAACTTTAGTGGTTACTTTCAGCTATATATATTAAGCTTTAGCCTTACTGAAGCTTTTACTAATTATTACTATAAGGTCTTCCTCCACTATAAAGTTAAATATTATAACTGGGGGTATAATTATCTATAATAATAGGTAATATTATTACCGTTTAAACTAGTTATAAGCTAGTATTAGCATAAATACTATAACTAGGTAAAATTTACAGTTGGAACTATATATAGGGTAAAGAGCTTAAGTACCACTATAGATATAAAGTAAAAGTAACTAAATTAATATTTTATTAAATACTTATTAGATACCTATAGGTAGAAATAAGGGATAATAGTTTCTTAATACTTTCTGTCTCAATATTAGTTATAATATCTTAATAATTTATTATTTCTGGGGAAGTCTAATTAGGATACTTTCCTACTACAGTTATATATAGAATATATAGTGGAAAAGATTATAAACTAATATTATTACTTAGTTTTCCATTTAGAATATTTATATATTGGTTTATATCTTTATAATTATTTCTAGAATCTTCTTATTATATATAATAAGTAACTTCTTTCTTTACTTCTTGCTTTCTATTATTAGAATCTTAACTTTTAGATAAGCTGTATTATAGATATAGATATATTAACTAAGGGATTTTACTTCTTCTATATAATATCAGAAAGAGGGGGTTTTTAATTGTTTATTTTTGTTGCTAATATATTATATTTGCTATTATTAAGGTATTCCCCTATTTCTTATTAATTAAATATATATAAGATATAAGAGAATAATAGTAAGAAATAGTAATTTTATTATAAATTCCTTCCTTCTGGTTATACTAATTTTATTATTTTATTTTAATATTTACTATCTTAATTTATTATCAATTTAAATTATTAGTTTATTATATAGTGGATATAATATAATATTAAGTAAATAGGTTATTATAAGTTTATTTTTACTTCTATTTCTATTATAGGCTTATTATTAATATTCTTAGGGTAGTATATAGTTATAATAGCTTTAAGTTACCTATTTATATTTAGAAGCTGTCTATAGAATTTCTTAGGAGATATTATAATTTTATCTCTTTAGATATTTCTTACTAACTTATAGTTAAGTAATAGTAATAAATATGAGTAATAGTTAAACTACTTATTAGTATTAGTTTATAACTAGTAAATATAGTAATTGATTTATTATTAATAACTAAGTTATAACTAATACTTCTATTTTATTATATTTAAGTTTATATTACAGTATATATATATATACTGTATGCTATGAGAATCAATGTGTAGAATTATCACTCTTATCTAATTAGGCTAATTAAGTGGAGTAACTGGTAAGTTACCCACTGCTATAGCTTTTGCTATATTAGTGCCTAGTTCACCTGACAGTAATATAACCTATTATTGCTGCAGTATAATAGCGGTTTCGCTTTTGTGATAATTTCTTAAGAACTCTTGTTTCTATTTCTCTTTATACTAGCTTAACTTCAGTGTAAGCGCTGGAGGAGGGAAAGCGGAGCATAGTATTCAACCGACATTTAACCGTCGACCAGTTGCAGTTAGCTTTAGCATTATCTAACCAATAGCGGCTCAGTATCCTTCAACCAATCATAGGGCTGGAAGCTGGATTTATCTCCTGTAAAGAATATATATACCTGTAGATTAATTCTAATAGACGGCGTTCCGCTTAATAAACTAATTCAAGTACCTAACTATATATTATACCTAGTCATAGTATTTATGCTATTACTAGCTTATAACTATAAGATCTATTTTAATATCCAGAGTACTTTATTTCTTTTTATTCTTATAAATATAATAGAATATCTTACAATATTCTTATATAAATAACCTGTTTGTAAATCGCTCTATAAGTATATATATTGTTTACTTTCTTTGTCTTTAGTGGTTTTTAAGTGAAAGAAGTAATTATATAAGAGTCTACTTTTTTACAGAATACTAGAAACACTTAGTGTTCCGTTAGCTCAGGCTATATATGCTGTAATAGGTACTGTAGCGTATATTATATTAGGGTATATATACTGCAGTTACAGCATCCTGTATATTATAGTAGATACTATAGCGTACGCCCTATATGCTGTAGCTACAGTAGCCTATACGCTATAGCTGTAGCTGGAGGTTCGCTATAGTTACAGCTGGAGGTTCGCTATAGTAATAGCTAGAAGTTTAGAGTAATTCTTCTATAAACAACCCTGTAGATCTATATAAATAACAGTTAGAAATTATTAGTCTTACTATTAATATTGCTATTTAGAATTTCTCTATAATACTACTATTGTTTCTATATTTCCAATATATCTTTATATTCAGAAAATATCTTTTAGTCTATTAGATATCTTCTAAAATGTAGGTTTTCTATAGTAATAACGTAGCTCCTAATTTACCTGTTTTTCTATATATTCTAACAGACTAGTTTTCATAGTAATAAAATTACTTATTATTATAGATAATTATACTTTTGGTTCTAATAGTTTATCTTATAGTAGCGGAAACACTTATAGTAAGAGTCTATATAGTAAAAGCTATAGTAAAGCTAAAGCTTAATATAAATAGTAAGACGTACCTACTAGAGTTATGAAACTAAGAGTTTTTCTAAACTTCTTAAAAATAAAATAAAATAAACTAGTAAAAGCTAAATCTTCTATAATTCTTTACCTTTCTATATATTTTATAATATAACCGAAGTTTGCTATATACTTATATAGCTGCATATAGCCAGAAAAGTATAATAGTACATTCTAAATATATTTATATGATCTCTATAACTGGAAATATTTATATATCTTAAACATCTAAATACTACCATAAATACTAATATTAATAAGTAAACTCTAGATAGTAAAAAGACAATTATCTAGTTATTCCATAATCTACTATATTAAGCTAATAATTTCAGAAACTAGAAATTAGTTAGATAAGTTTCTGATATTAATATACTATACTAATTACTAACTACTTCAGAATGTTATAATATTATAATTACTGCGGTTTTAGATATTATATAGCTATATTAAAAATATCTTTATTTATATTAGTAATATTTATATATTAGATACGCTTAATTTATATATTAAGATTATTTATTGATAAGAGTAAGCTAAACTCTATTATATTCCTATAGAGAGTTTACGTTAGCTTATATTAGTAGTAATGAACTTTTCTATTAGAAGTATAAAATATTATCTAAGAGGTAGGTAAGATATAGTCTGGAAGATATGAAGATTATGAATATCAACGTTATAATAAGTATTTAAATATAGAAGTTATAGTTAGTAGTAATTAAATCTCTTAAGATATTTAAATTATATATAGTATTAAAGTAGAAGGATATAAGGATATAAAGTTAAAATAGAAGGAGCTATTAGTTATTCATTATCTATAAATTAGTTAATATAATGTAGCTATACTAGCTACTATAGCTATAACGAGTTTAAATTTAGATTAATGTAAAGTTAGCTATAGTAGTTGGTAGAAGTAGGACAGCTAAAGTTATACTTCAAGGGTTAATAGATCTACTAATAGGTATAATAAAGAGCAAACTATCAGTCTTTTCTATATTAGTATTATTTATATATTAGCTATATTTAATATAGAGATACTATTTACTAGTAAAAGTAAGTTAAGTTCTACTACTTTTATAAAAAGCTTATAGGTTAGCTTATAGTAGTAGTAGAGAACTTTTATACTAGAAATATAGAGTTTTATTTTCGAAAGAGGAAGAATATAGTAAGAGTATAAGGATTATAGATATAAGGTTATGAAAATATATAAGTAAAGTGACTATAGACAGCTTTAGTTAAATGTGTTAAGATATTTAAATAATATATAGTGTAGAAGCAGAGCATTATAATAATATAAGTATATATACTTATACTTAAAATTTTCCAAAACCTAATATATTATTAATATAAGTATATGTAATTATATATATATATCACTTATAGTATAATACTTACTATATTTCTATTTCTATTTATTTAGTTACTTTTACTTTATATTCATAGTGGTATTTAAGCTCTTCATTCTATGTATAATTCTAACTATACAATATACTAAGTAACAGTATTTATGCTAATATTAGCTGATAATTAATTTCAATAGTAATAAAATTACCTACTATTACAGATAATTATACCTGTATGTATAATATTTAACTCTATAGTAAAGAAAGATCTTGTGGTAATAATATATATAGTAAGAACTTTAATAAAGCTAAAGCTTAATATATATAGCTAAAAGTAATTACTAAAATTATAAAGTTAAGAGTGTTTATAAATCTCTTAAAGATAGAATAGAGTTAAAAGCTTCTAAAAGCTAAATATTCTATGACCTATTATTTTTCTATATTTCTATAATAGAATTAAACTCCTCTGAAAAATTATTTAGCTATTTACATCGAAAGAAATATAAGATAGATAAAACGCTATCTAGCTATAGTTACTATAATTAAAGCTATTAGTTACTTAAACTAAATCCTACTAAAAGTATCCAAGTACTATACTTAATAGACAGTTTGTAAATATTTAAAAGAGAATTATATAGGTATTTTATAATTTACTATATTAAGCTAACTATTTTAGGAACTAGTTATCAATTAAATAATATCTTAATACTAATATTCTGTAGCAATATCAGTTACTAAATACCTTATAGTACCATAAATATATAGTTATAGAGGTTTTAAAAACTATTTAACTATTTAACAATATTAAGAGTACTTATACTTATATAGATATTATTAATATATTAGCTATAACTACTTAAATAATATACTAAGAATATTCGCTAATTAAAGCAGACTAAGTTTCACTATATTTACATAAAGCTGAGTTAACTTATATTAGTAGAGGAGAAATTTGATATTAGGGATATAGGATTTTATCTTAGGGGTAAGTAGGGTATAGTCTAGAAAGTACTAAGGTTGCCGATATTAAGGTTATAATAAGTGTTTAAATAAAGTAGCTATAGTTAGTAGCAATTAAATCTCTTAAGATATTTAAATTAAATATAGATAGTATAAGAGTGTAAGAATATAAGGGGAGAGTATAAAGTTAATATAGAAGGAGTTATCAGTTATTTAGTATCTATAAAAAGGTTAATATATATATAGTAGATACTAGCTATAGCTGTAAGAGGTTTAGCTTTAAATTAAGTTAAAGCTAGATGTAGTAGTTAGTAGATATAAGAAAGCTGAAGTTATACTTCAGGAGATAATATATCCACTAATAGTTGTAACAGAAAGTAAGCTATTAGCCTATTTCTAATTTAAATATATATAAGACTATAGTATTATAATACTAGAAAATACTATTTATATGTATATTAGAATTATTATTTTAGAGCTAAATATACTATTTTAATAAATAGAATTTTAGATTTCTACGTTTTAGATTATTTTATGATTAATTATGTTTCTTTAAATTCTTTATAATAATATTGAAATTATCTTTTAAATTATATAGCTATTTATAACTAAAGAATTGTAATAGTAAACTCTAGATATTTCTATTTAATTTTTATAATCTAAGATATTAATACTGTTACGAAATAAAGTACTTGCAGTGGGTTGGTACTGCCTATTTAAGGCTGGGTTTGCCTAATATAGTCTATAATAGCTAAAATGTGGTTTTTATTTGAATGAATAAAGATATAGAGGAAAGAAGGCTTCTGCGTAACTGCTATTATAGAATTTATAATAATAGGATAGCTAGTTATATAGCTATATATATATATATATATATATAACTAATAAAGCTACTAGGGTTAATATATAATGAATATCCCTAGTTTAAAAAAGAAGTTATACTTTTATAGTTTTACCTTTCTAGTTTAAATTATCGCATTCTAAGTAACTACCACTATTACTCGTATTTGCTATATTATTACTAATATATATATTAGGATTGTTACTACTGTAACCTATAGCTATATTGCTAATATGATTATTAGAATTATTATTATTACTACTATAACTATTAAATATATTATAGTTACTAACGTCTACCTTAATATTACTACTAGAAGTATTAGAGATATCTGGATTGGTATTTTCAGTATTATATATCTATTTAGTAAATATGGATCTTAGGTTATTATTATTATTATTATTATTATTATTATTATTATTATTATTATTATTATTATTATTAT